>JBBBDQ010002447.1:0-64902 GCA_037127315.1 Ascarosepion bandense | reverse complement strand
AGTTTTATTATTTTAAAATTTCATCTTCATGTGTCTCCATATTACAGTAAAAATATTTATTTGTTAATAATATAAAGGAATGGTTTCCTACTGCGTTTACGTGTTTCGATGCTAGAGGCATCAATTTGTTACTTAACGACAATAGAAAACAGATCCCCCTCATTTAAATTTTCTAACATAATATCTAATATCGTTCGTTTCTTATTATGTTTACGTGTCTTAATGCTAGGGAGGATCTGTTTATTACTTAACAACAATATAAAACAGATCCCCCTACTCTTTTCATTGTGAAAGAACACTGACTTCGATTCGCTAAGTAATGAGGAGAGGTGTATTTGATCGTAGTGGGGGGGGGGTGATTAGTTTGTTACTTGATAACAATAGAAAAAACCGATCCCCCTCGACTATAGTCGTAAGAAATTTATTAACTGGATTCGGTACTGTTTACTAATTGTATTGCGATTTGTTTTTCACGTGTCGATCTTTGTTTCTTTCGCACGATCACTGAATAAGGGTTATCCTGAATATCATATGTATTCGTTTAACTGTTTTCGAAAAATATATTATCTTTCGGGACATGATCGCCCCAGTCTAATGTATAATGGCTGGGCCCTAAATTGTCAGATTAAACAAGAAGCGCCTACAACATGCAGCAGCCTCTTTGTCTGTTTGTGATTCAATTCGGTCCCAGCCTATAAAAAGGTAAATAAATGTAAAAAAAAAACAAACATAAATAAATCAATAAACAAGAAAGAAAAAAAATTAGAAAACATGTCAATTCAATGATACATCCATCAGCGTAGCATTCAAGCATTTTCATGTGCCTGAGGTGTTACTTTATAATTCCATATCGATTGATTCCAACCCAAGATTTGTTGGTGATCGACATTCGATTTGTATTCGTCAATAAATTATAATTAGTCGAAAAAAAAAAAGGAAAATAAACGGGAGAGACATAAAGACGACATGGTACGATAGATAACGAGTACATTTTTTTGTAATTATTCCTAAAAGCAAAGTACAAAAAAAAAAAAACAAATAATTAAAATAAAGGAATACGTAGAGAGCCACGACCGCCGCTATGATCGCAACCATTCAGGTTTTCATGTAAATAAGATAGGAAGAAATCAATAATCGAACAAGAATGGAAAGCAGAATTGGTGAGGCTACTTAATAATCGCACCTGTGACGTCAGTTTGTTTACATTTGTGGTCGACTGTGACGTCAGTTTGTTTACATTTGTGGTCGACCGGCCGACCGTGGGTCTCGAGCCGCGTTCGGACGGCAGACGAACGGCTAGACGTCGTGTTACGTCGTGTCGAACGACGGCCGACTTGGATTTTACAAATTTTGGTCAAAAATTAAAAAATTAACGTTCGAAATCGGGGAAAAAAGTGATCGATTCTTCTATTCTGAACATTCTTAACAAAATAAAACCGTTTTCGTTCGAATCGATGCAATATTCAAGAAAAAACCTAAAGTTGTTACACGAAATAGGATGTTTGAATTATAACGGGAGGGACGTGCAACTTCAATCGGTTAGCGTCTCGAGACGGCAAGTTGACGGGAACCCGGTGGTCGGTCGGTCGTTCGGTCGGTCGGTCGGTCCTATTCGTACGGTCAGTGTTTTATTCGCCGATTCTCTCCTACTTGGTCGAATTCGATGATTTTTCTGTTTTTGTTTGTCTTCGCCGATCTCGTCGTCGACGTAACTTTCGCTAACCACGGGTCGTTCGTGCCGTTCCTTCTGCCGATGTCGGGTTCGTATCGTGCGTTGTGTCTAAGTAACCGGCATATTCGAACCGGGTGCCGGTATATGTCCACAAAGTCGGCTGCCAGTTCAATTTCGTCCGTGAACTTTGTCCGTTCGTTCTCGGGTAATCGCAAGCTACGTCGGTTTGTTTAACATTTGCGGTCGGTGTCGAAGCCGCGATCGGAACGTTCGCCTGACGGCTAGCCGTCCGCATCGTCGTCGACTGGGATCGGAGGAATTACGCCAAAAATTAATAAATTAACGCTCGAATTGGGTAAAAAAGTGATCGGTTGTCCTGTTACGAACATTCGCTACAAATTAAAACCATTTTCGTTCGAATCGGCGCAATAGTCGAGAAAAAAGCCTAAAATAGGCTGTTTGTGTTATGACGGGAGGAACGTGCAACTTCATTCGGTTAGCGTCTCGAGACGGCAAGTTGACGGGAATCGGTGGTCGGTCGGTCGGCCGTTTACTAAGCCTGCACCAGCAGCACCGTGGCGTGCGTACGACGTCTTTCGTGGTTCGGGGTTCGGTGTTCGCCAATTATTTCTAAATATCGACTACAAGGCGCCGGCCAAGCGTCCAAATATATCTCCGTCGCTTATTGAGGGGTAAGTCGACGTTAAATAAAATTTAATAAAGCTGATCACTTTCTGGGGGGTGATCGGACGCGTAAATGCCGCCGGCCCCTGTGGCTGACTTTAGAATAATCGGTGACCACATATCGGGGTGATCGGACGTTAAGTCGACGCCACGGGCCACGGTGTTTGTCTGATAAAATTTAAAATTATCGGTTATCATTTTCTGTGCGGGGTTGATCGGACGCGAAGATGCTCGCCGGCGGGTAGCCGTGGTGGCAAACGTACGATGTCGTCGTCGTCGTCGTTGTTGTCGTTCGTTATTTTTCTAAATATCGGCTTACCAGGTGGCCGGCCAAGCTCTAAGGTAGCTACGTCGCTTATTGAGGGGCATGTCGACGTTAAATAAATAAAATTTCAAAAAGCCGTCGATCACTCGATGGGGAACGGTGATCGGAAAGCCGGGCACAAGAGACCGAGTTTAGGAAAATCGACGACGACTTGACGGCATCGTATAGCGATGTTTGCTAAAATTTAAATGATCGGTTATTGTTTTTCGGGCTGTTGATCGGACGCGAAGTAGCCGGCTCCGTAGTGGGTCGGTAGATGTTTTTTAAATTCGGTTTTCGTTATTATTCAATAAATTTATGACCACTGATCGGCGTGGTCAGACGTGAAAAATAAGGGAGATATCTTTTTAAAAATTTTTGCCAATGGTGTCGGAAAATTTATATGTCGTCGAACACTTGCTGGGCTCACCCGACGCGAGCCGAGTCACTACGGCCGAGTTTAGTCAAGTCGGTGACCACATGTCGGGGGTGAGCGGACGCGAAAGACACGGCACATGAATCGGATTTTATTGAAAATATCTTTAGAGAATTATATTCATGGAGCTTTCAATAAACACAATTATTGAAGTGTGAAAGTCAGCTGGATCTTATTCGAGACTTGAACAAACATGATTTCAATTGGTCTCCAGTTCGTATCGGAGACCAAGCGACCGCGTCAGGGGGTCCCCAGCAGCAGCCGGCTCAGTAGCGGTCGGTAGACTGTTTTCTTTCGATAACTTGGTGACCAACGGATCGGAGTGCTGCTCGGAGACCAAGCGCCCGCGTCAGTGGGTCCCCAGCAGCAGCCGGCTCAGTAGCGGTCGGTAGACTGTTTTATTTCGACAACTTAGTGACCACGGATCGGAGTGCTGCGGGTGGTCGGACGCGAACAAGCCGGATACATTGTAAAATGCTATGTTCGCGTAGAACTTGCTGGTGTGATCAGACCCGAACAAGCCGTCACCGTGGCCGAGTTTAGACAAATAGGTAGCCACCTATCGGCGTGATTGGACGAGAACTCGACGGCACGGTGGCCTACGTGTAAATTTATTTGTTGAGTTTCCAAAATAGTACAATGTACTTCCAAGTTCGTATTTGGTTTTATCTTAGTAGATATTATTGACGGATCTTTCGATAAGTGAGAGTCGCCAAGTGTTGGATTGTTACCCGCTGACAGTGAACGTCAGCCGGGGGCTTTGTAATCTACCGATCGTTGACCAGGCGCCCGCGTCAGGGGGATGATGCAGGCTCTGTATCGGTCGGTAGATGTCTATCTCTTCGTAAAATGAAACGATCAAACCGGGTCTATCGTACACAGTTATTGCCGTTCCTTAATTTTATTTAAAAGTCGTTTAACACTTGCCGGGCTGATCGGATGCGAAGAGGACGACGACGACGACGACGACGGCTGGCGGACGAGTTTAGAGATATTGGTGACCACGTATGTGGATGATCGGACGAGAAGAAGACGAAGAAGCCGCCTATACCTCCTCGGTGAACCCCTACTGTTCAGTGTCTATGTTCTCCAAGTTTAATAAAAATCAGTCACGACAAGGTCGGGGTGATCGGACCGGCACTTTGTGCGGTTTACAGTCTTGGTGCGGTACGCTAAGTTTCAGAAGGTCGGTGACCACACGTCGGGGTTGCCGGCTTACAGTCTTCTTGTGTTTTTTTTCGCCAACTTTCGTAAAATCGTTGACCACACGTCAGGGGTGATCGGAAGCGAAGAAGCCGGCACCGTTGCCGACTAACAGACATGCCGACGTCTGTTTATTTTTAAAGGATGATGCGGGTGACAGGACTCGAAATGGCCGGCCTCCGTGGTGGTCGGTCAAAGTTACTTTTTCGGTTAATGCGTCGTTAAACGGGGATAATTTATCAAGGGGTGAGCACTTGCGCAGAATCCGCCTCGTTAGAAGTCGTTGATCAACGTCGATGTTAGCCAAGTTTCGACTTTGTTTATCGTTCCATACGTTTGAAATTACCAATGGATGATGGGGAGAGACATAACCGTGTCAGCTATTCAATAAAGGTAGATCTCGAGAAGCCTAACCCTAACCCATGCTACGTCGGTTTGTTTACATTTGTGGTTGGTCTCGAGTTCGCGATCGGATCGCAGCTTCACGGCGAGCCGTATCGTCGGTCGACTATTATTTATTTATAAATAATATACAGGAATAAAAGGTGTTTTTTATTAGAATCTACGCTCAATCATATAGTAAATAAACAGTAAATTACAAGTTTAAACTAGTTTGTTTATTTTTAAATTAAGTCTTGATATGTCCGTATTTAAGTACATTTATTTATTTACAAACAATATACAGGAATAAAAGGTGTTTTTTATTAGAATCTACGTTCATTCAATCAAGTAAATAAACATTAAATTACATGTCCAAAGTAGTTTGTTTATTTTTAAAATAATTCTTGATATGTGCGTATTTAAGTACAGTTATTTATTTATAAACAATATACAGGAATAAAAGGTGTTTTGTATTAGAATCTACGTTCATTCATATAGTAAATAAACATTAAATTACAAGTTTACACCAGTTTGTTTATTTTTAAATTAAGTCTTCATATGTCCGTATTTAATTTAAGTACAGTTATTTATTTAAAAACAATATACAGGAATAAAAGGTGTTTTTTATTGGAATCTACGTTCATTCATATATTAAATAAATAGTAAATTACATGTCTAAACTAGTTTGTTTATTTTTAAATAATGTCTTGATATGTCCGTATTTAAGTACATTTATTTATTTAAAAACAATATACAGGAATAAAAAGTATTTTTTATTGGAATCTACAGTCATTCATATATTAAATAAATAGTAAATTACATGTCTAAACTAGTTTGTTTATTTTTAAATAATGTCTTGATATGTCCGTATTTAAGTACAGTTATTTATTTAAAAACAATATACAGGAATAAAAGGTGTTTTTTATTGGAATCTACAGTCATTCATATATTAAATAAATAGTAAATTACATGTCTAAACTAGTTTGTTTATTTTTAAATAATGTCTTGATATGTCCGTATTTAAGTACAGTTATTTATTTAAAAACAATATACAGGAATAAAAAGTATTTTTTATTGGAATCTACAGTCATTCATATATTAAATAAATAGTAAATTACATGTCTAAACTAGTTTGTTTATTTTTAAATAATGTCTTGATATGTCCGTATTTAAGTACAGTTATTTATTTAAAAACAATATACAGGAATAAAAGGTGTTTTTTATTGGAATCTACAGTCATTCATATATTAAATAAATAGTAAATTACATGTCTAAACTAGTTTGTTTATTTTTAAATAATGTCTTGATATGTCCGTATTTAAGTACAGTTATTTATTTAAAAACAATATACAGGAATAAAAGGTGTTTTTTATTGGAATCTACAGTCATTCATATAGTAAATAAATAGTAAATTACATGTCTAAAGTAGTTTGTTTATTTTTAAATAAAGTCTTGATATGTCCGTATTTAAGTACATTTATTTATTTAAAAACAATATACAGGAATAAAAAGTGTTTTTTATTGGAATCTACAGTCATTCATATAGTAAATAAATAGTAAATTACATGTCTAAACTAGTTTGTTTATTTTTAAATAATGTCTTGATATGTCCGTATTTAAGTACAGTTATTTATTTAAAAACAATATACAGGAATAAAAGGTGTTTTTTATTGGAATCTACAATCATTCATATATTAAATAAATAGTAAATTACATGTCTAAACTGGTTTGTTTATTTTTAAATAATGTCTTGATATGTCCGTATTTAAGTACAGTTATATATTTAAAAACAATATACAGGAATAAAAGGTGTTTTTTATTGGAATCTACAGTCATTCATCTAGTAAATAAATAGTAAATTACATGTCTAAACTAGTTTGTTTATTTTTAAATAATGTCTTGATATGTCCGTATTTAAGTACAGTTATTTATTTAAAAACAATATACAGGAATAAAAGGTGTTTTTTATTGGAATCTACAGTCATTCATATATTAAATAAATAGTAAATTACATGTCTAAACTAGTTTGTTTATTTTTAAATAATGTCTTGATATGTCCGTATTTAAGTACAGTTATTTATTTAAAAACAATATACAGGAATAAAAGGTGTTTTTTATTGGAATCTACAGTCATTATTAAATAAATAGTAAATTACATGTCTAAACTAGTTTGTTTATTTTTAAATAATGTCTTGATATGTCCGTATTTAAGTACAGTTATTTATTTAAAAACAATATACAGGAATTAAAGGTGTTTTTTATTGGAATCTACAGTCATTCATATATTAAATAAATAGTAAATTACATGTCTAAACTAGTTTGTTTATTTTTAAATAATGTCTTGATATGTCCGTATTTAAGTACAGTTATTTATTTAAAAACAATATACAGGAATAAAAGGTGTTTTTTATTGGAATCTACAGTCATTCATATATTAAATAAATAGTAAATTACATGTCTAAACTAGTTTGTTTATTTTTAAATAATGTCTTGATATGTCCGTATTTAAGTACAGTTATTTATTTAAAAACAATATACAGGAATAAAAGGTGTTTTTTATTGGAATCTACAGTCATTATTAAATAAATAGTAAATTACATGTCTAAACTAGTTTGTTTATTTTTAAATAATGTCTTGATATGTCCGTATTTAAGTACAGTTATTTATTTAAAAACAATATACAGGAATTAAAGGTGTTTTTTATTGGAATCTACAGTCATTCATATATTAAATAAATAGTAAATTACATGTCTAAACTAGTTTGTTTATTTTTAAATAATGTCTTGATATGTCCGTATTTAAGTACAGTTATTTATTTATAAACAATATACAGGAATAAAAGGTGTTTTTAATTGGAATCTACAGTCATTCATATAGTAAATAAACAGTAAATTACAAGTTTACACCAGTTTGTTTATTTTTAAACTAAGTCTTGATATATCCGTATTTAAGTACAGTTAGTTATTTAAAAACAATATACAGGAATAAAAGGTGTTTTTTATTGGAATCTACAGTAATTCGTATAGTAAATAAATAGTAAATTACATGTCTAAACTAGTTTGTTTATTTTTAAATAATGTCTTGATATGTCCGTATTTAATTACATTTATTTTTATAAAAAAAATCTACAGGAATAAATGGTGTTTTTTATTGGAATCTACAGTCATTCATATAGTAAATAAATAGTAAATTACATGTATAAACTATTTTGTTTATTTTTATATAAAGTCTTGATATGTCCGTATTTAAGTACAGTTATTTATTTATAAACAATATACAGGAATAAAAGGTGTTTTGTATTAGAATCTACGTTCATTCATCTAGTAAATAAACACTAAATTACAAGTTTAAACTAGTTTGTTTATTTTTAAATTAACTCTTGATATATCCTTATTGAAAGTATAGTTATTTATTTATAAACGATATACACGAATAAAATGTTGTTTTGTATAAATATCTTTTTTCTAAATATTAACAACGAATAAAACTTAATTTTACAGACTATTTAAACGTTTATTTAGTTAACCAAATACTTTTATTAATCTTCGATATTTTCTTTCAGTGAGACCCAAAAAAAAATGACCGAACGTTTAATTAACGATATTGCTTAACTATAATACTAGGTCTATTGTTTTTAATTTGTTATTAAAATATTTCATTATATACGTATCGATTTATATTTGTTTGTTTTCATGTTTGGGGGGATCATTTTAGGATTTAATAAAATTTAGAATACCGATCCGCCGATTTTAATGTTATTCGAACATTAGTAATAAAATTCTGTTAACGATTTTAAAATCATTTTCAGCAGATTAAATTAATTGACCTGATGAAATTTAATAACATAGGCAAATAAAAAATTAAAAAAAGAAAAATACAAGACTAAAACAAATTTAATTAAAATGTAAATTTTATTATATTGTTTTGAATTAATTTATTAATAAATAAAAAAAAGAAAAAAAAATGACCCCTAACAGCAGCTTTTAGATTAACCTTGACCTTTTCCAAATAATGTCGGATGGTTCTAATCGCCCCGAAATGAAGATAAATCCAAGTACACGTTCGATTCCCAACAATTTAGCGTAGACTTAATAGCTTGAAATTCACGTAATATGTATTGAATTAGGCTGCGCTCTTCAGAACAGTTAACGACATTGTGATTAATTATTAATTAATTAATTACCGAATTTCTACTAGCAGGGAGTAGTGACCGAGCCGTTTTCTCTTATTAACAAGCTCTTTCGCCACAAATTTCGCCTAAACGGCCCTCGGGTTCGGATCGTTTTTCTACTCTTTGTAGGCGAGCAAAGCGTAGTGCGATCGAAATTACCAGAGCGAAAGTGGTTGTTGGCCGTTCGATACGGGGATCGATTAAAGGTCAAGTGTCAGCGATCGTAAGAGGTCAAGGGCCGCGGATAGGCCCAAGAGTCCGGGTTTTCTCCACAACGGGGTTCGGTGGAGCAAAAGAAGGCGATTGTCGGGGAACGGTTTCGGTGGTGGATCGAAAGATGGCGATTGTCGGGTTACGGTTTCGTTGGTAGTGCAAAATAAGGCGATTGTCGGGGAACGGTTTCGGTGGTGGATCAATAGAAGGCGATTTTCAGGGGAACGGTTTCGGAGGTAGAAGGCGCATTACCTCAATCCGGTAGAGTCCGTGGGAACGCTGCATGAGGTCAACAAAAAAAAAAATTGGCAGGAGGAAGATTGAGTCGGTCGTTGGGGAGGCTGGGAAGATTGAGTCGGTCGTTGGGGGAGGCTGGGAAGATTGAGTCGGTCGTTGGGGGAGGCTGGGAAGATTGAGTCATTACGTTTATTCTTTAACAATAAAAAAAAAAAAACAGAACAATCCCCCTCTTTCCTTTACATCGAACTGTTTAATTCTGTCCTTATCGTTTTATTTATTCGTGTTTTCATCCGACGGGGATGAGTTCATTAATTAACACTAGAAAACAGAACCCCCCCTCCACACACACACAGACACCCAACCCGACATTTATTTAAAGAAGATTGATAACTATTATTTTTAGAAAGTTAATTAAAAAAAATAAAAGAAATACAAGTTCTCAAAATCAGTTAAAAAAAAAAGGTGTCTATAGCAATCAGCGTAGCATTCAAGCATTTCCATGTGAGGGAGGTGTTGCTTCAGCTCCATATCGATTCATTACAGCACAGAGTGAAGGTTTGCAAACCTAAGTGTGTATAACATTTTCTCTACACATGTCTATTAAGTTAAATAGGAATCTCAAAGAGTATTTTTATATAAAATTTAAACACTTCATTTCTTAATTTTTGAAATTCAAATTCGTTTTATTTATAAAAATAAATAAATCTTTTGTAATACGAACGAAGACAAGATATCACGTCTACATGACTAAGCAGAGGAAATATTTAAATTGATCGGACGATTATCCTAGTCTTTGTTATTTTTAATAACTAGTTTTTGGACTTTTTAATATTACGAACAAGTTATTTGTTTTAATAATTTTTATAAGAACCGTTAATTTTTGACAAGATACGATTATAAATTTGGTTTTATCACACTTGGTATTCTGTCTGTAAGTTAAAAAATAAAATTAAAAATAAATAAATTTAATGAAACTAAAGTCCATTTTTGCTAATTCCGGTTTCGTACGGTTACTCTCACTCACCCCTCTCTTTATTTGTCTATATGACTCTCTTTTTCTCTCTCTATGTATGTAATGCAGGCCAAGGGGGGAATAATTTAGACCCTTTACAGCTGATTCACTTCCGGAATAAATAAACAGTAATTTAGTTTGTTTATTTTTAAATTAACTCTTGATATGTCCGTATTTAAGTACGGTTATTTATTTATAAACAATATACAGGAATAAAAGTTGTTTTGTATTAGAATCCACGTTCATTCATCTAGTAAATAAACATTAATTTACATGTCCGAACTAGTGTGTTTATTTTTAAATTAAGACTTGATGTGGAGGTGCCAAGACTTGATATTTCCTTATTTAAGTACAGTTATGTATTTACAAACAATATACACGAATAAAAGGTGGTTTTTATTGGAATCTACTTTCATTCATCTAGTAAATAAACAGTACATTCATGTGAGGAACTACTTTAATTATTGTTGAATTCCATCTTAATATGTCCATGGTCCATTTCAAATGTTTCATTATTTACAATATAAAGGAATATATATTAATTTGAATGAGAATCTGTATTCATTATTCAAGCAAGTAAACATTAAATTACACATGAAGAAGTACTTTAAATAATTTTAGATTCCATCTTAATATGTCCATTACTGCAGTAAATTTATTTTTTTTACAAACAAAATAAATGAATGCCAATTATTAATATTAGATTCTTTATTCATTCTTCTTGCAATTAAACATTAAATTACATATGAGCAGCAAGCTTAATTATTTTTAAATAACATCTTAATAATTACACATTCTAGTAAAAATATGCATAGAAATCAGCGTAGCATTCAAGCATTTTCGTGTAACGGAGGTGTTGGTTTACTTCCATATCGATTGATTACAGCCCAGAGTGAAGGTTTGAAAAACTAAGTGTGTCTAACAGTTTCTCTACACATGTCTATTATGTTACATAGGTAGCATAAGAAGTTTATTCTAAAAGTTAATTAATAAAATAAATGCAAGTTTTCAAAATACGTAAACAACAACCAAAAATTTAATAAAAACGTGTCATTCAATGATATAATATGTGCCTATAGCAATCAGCGTAGCATTCAAGCATTTCCTTGTTACGGAGGTGTTGCTTTACTTCCATATCGAATGATTTCGGTCCGGAGTGAAGGTTTGAAGAACTAAGTGTGTATAACATTGTCTGTACACATGTCTATTCAGTTAAGTAGGAATCTCAAGAAGATTATTTTGAATGGTAATTTAAAGGAAAATTTAAAAAACTTAATTCTTAATTTTTGAAATTTAAATTCGATTTATTTAAAAAAAATGAAGAAAGCTTTCGTAAGAGGAACGAAGACAAATTATGATATTTACATCTCTAAGCTGATTAAATGTTTACATTAATCGGACGACTATCCCCGTCTTTGTTATTTATAATAACTAGTTTTTGCAGTTTTAATATTACGAACAAGTAATGTTTTTTAACACCATTTAATCAAACCGTCAATTTTAGACAAAAGATACGATGATAAATTTGGTTTTATCAGCCTTTCTTATTCAGTCTGTAATTTTAAAAATAAAATTAAAAATAAATAAATTTAAATGAAATTAAAGTCCATTTTTGCTACTTCCGATTTCCAGCAGTAACACTCTCACTCACCCCTCTCTTTATTTATCTCCATAACTCTCTTTTTCTCTCTCTATGTATGTAATGCAGGCCAAGGGGAAATAATGAAGACCCTTTACAGCTGATTGACTTAAATTGACTTCCGGAATTTAAGTAATATTGGTAAATTAAACAAAAAAATGGTTTTAAAATTAATAAAACCAAATGAATATGCGTGTAAAATTCGAAAATTGATTTTTATATCGATATACTAAAATTAAAATAAAATTGGAAACGAATGAAACGTTCTATTGGACCTAAAATGGTTGGTGATCGACTTTCGATTTGTGTTCGTTAATAGATTATAATTAGTAATCGATAATCGAATTGGAACAGGAATACATTTACAACTTTAATAAAACTTAAGTCGTGGGGACCGATTTTCTACTGTTATTCACTAATAAGCTCATCTCTTTTGAAAACTAGTCGCTCGTACTTAAAAAATAATAATAATAATAATAATAATAATAATAATAATAATAAAAGGAATCTGTTTAGTATAAAATCGATCCCCCTCATTTAAATTTAAAACAATATTTAATTCTGTTCGTTTCGTACTACAGTAACGCATTCTAAAGCTAGGAAGATCAGATCATTACTTAGGAAAAATATGCAACGGATCCAAATCAGTTAATTTTAAATTAAGACTTAAATTTATTCGTTTCCTGATACGTTTACGTGTTTCGACGCTAGGGGGATCAATTTATTACTTACCAACAATAGAAAACAGATCCCCCGCGTTTAAGTTTCTAACGTCATATTTAATGCCGTTCGTTTCTTGCTACGTAGACGTGTTTTAATGCTAGCGAGAATCTGTTTATTACTTAACAACAATATAAAACAGACCCCCCCACTCTTTTAATTGTAAAAGAACATTGACTTCTATTCGCTAAGTGTGTATAACAGTTTCTCTACACATATCTATTAAGTTAAATAGGAAGGTCATGAAGTTTATTTTAAAAGTTAATTAATAAAATAAATGCAAGCTATCAACATCCGTTCACAACAGCAACAACAACAACAACAAAAAAAACAAAAAAACAAACATGTGATTCAATTATATAATAAATGCCTACAGTCATCCGCGTAGCATTCAAGCATTTTCATGTTATGGATGTGTTCCTTTATGTCCATATCGATTGATTATAGCCCAGAGTGAATTATCGAAAAACTAAGTGTGTATAACAGTATCTGTAAACATGTCTATAAAGTTAAATGGGAATCTCAAGAAGTTTATTTTAAAAGTTATTTAATAAAATAAATGCAAGTTTTCAAAATCAGTTAACAACAACAACAACAACAACAACAACAACAACAACAAACATGTCATTCAATGACATAATAAGTGCCTATAGCAATCAGCGTTGCTTTCAAGCATTTCCATGTGACGGAGGTGTTCCTTTATGTCCATATCGATTGATCATAGCCCAAAGTGAATTATCGAAAAACTAAGTGTGTATAACAGTATCTGTAAACATGTCTATAAAGTTAAATAAGAATCTCAATAAGTTTATTTTAAACGTTAATTTAAAAGATAATTTAAAACCTTTAATTCTTAATTTTTGAAATTTAAATTCGATTTGTTTATAAAAATAAATATACAGCTTTCGTAATATGAACGAAAACACCATATCTTGTCTACATCTCCCAGCTGAGGAAATATTTAAATTGATCGGACGATTATCCTCGTCTTTGTTATTTTTAATAACTAGTTATTGCCGTTTTAATATTACGAACAAGTTATTTTTTTTTTAACACCTGTTAATCGAACAGTTAATTTTTGACAACAGATAAGATAAGAAAATTGGTTTTTTCAGAGTTTTTATTCTGCCTGCAATTTATAAAATAAAATTAAAAATAAATAAATTTAAATGAAATTAAAGTCCATTTTTGCTACTTTCGGTTTCTTACAGTCACTCTCTCATTCACTCACCCCTCTCTTCATTTGTCTACATGACTCTCTTTTTATCCCTCTATGTATGTAATGCACGCCAAGGGGAATAATGAAGAACCTTTAAAGATGATTGACTAAAATTGACTTCCGGAATGAATAAACAGTAAATTACATGTCCAAACTTGTTTGTTTATTTTTAAATTAAGTCTTGATATGTCCGTATCTAAGTACAGTTATTTATTTATAAACAATATACAGGAATAAAAGGTGTTTTTTATTGGATTATAAGTTCGTTCAACTAGTAAATAAACAGTAACTTCATGTGAGGAACAACTTTAATTGTTGTTGAATTCCATCTTAATATGTCCATGGTCCAGTTAAAAATATTTCTTTATTTACAATATAAAGGAATATATATTAATTTGAATGAGAATCTTTATTCATTATTCAAGCGAGTAAACATTAAATTACACATGAAGAAGTACTTTAAATAATTTTAAATTCCATCTTAATATGTCCATTACTACAGTAACATTTATTATTTTACAAATAATATAAAGGAATGCCAATTATTAATATGAGATTCTTTATTCATTCTTCTAGCAATTAAAGTTTAAATTACATATGAGCAGCAAGTTTAATTATTTTTAAATTTCATCTTCATGTGTCAATATTACAATAAAAGTATTTATTTGTAAATAATATAAAGGAATGCCAATTATTAATATGAGATTCTTTATTCATTCTTCTAGCAATTAAACTTTAAATTACATATGAGCAGCAAGTTTAATTATTTTTAAATTTCATCTTCATGTGTCAATATTACAATAAAAGTATTTATTTGTAAATAATATAAAGGAATGCCAATTATTAATATTAGATTCTTTATTCATTCTTCTTGCAATTAAACATTAAATTCCATTTGAGCAGCAAGTTTAATTATTTTTAAATTTCATCTTCATGTGTCAATATTAAAGTACAAATATTTATTTCTAAATAATATAAAGGAATGCCAATTATTAATATTAGATTCTTTATTCATTCTTCTTGCAATTAAACTTTAAATTACATATGAGCAGCAAGTTTAATTATTTTTAAATTTCATCTTCATGTGTCAATATTACAATAAAAGTATTTATTTGTAAATAATATAAAGGAATGCCAATTATTAACATGAGATTCTTTATTCATTCTTCTAGCAATTAAACATTAAATTACATATGAGCAGCAAGTTTTATTATTTTAAAATTTCATCTTCATGTGTCCATATTACAGTACAAATATTTATTTCTAAATAATATGAAGGAATGCCAATTATTAATATGAGATTCTTTATTCATTTTTCTAGCAATTAAACATTAAATTACATATGAGCAGCAAGTTTAATTATTTTTAAATTTCATCTTCATGTGTCCATATTACAGTACAAATATTTATTTCTAAATAATATGAAGGAATGCCAATTATTAATATGAGATTCTTTATTCATTTTTCTAGCAATTAAACATTAAATTACATATGAGCAGCAAGTTTAATTATTTTTAAATTTCATCTTCATGTGTCCATATTACAGTACAAATATTTATTTCTAAATAATATAAAGGAATGCCAATTATTAATATGAGATTCTTTATTCATTCTTCTCGCAATTAAACATCAAATTACATAGGAGCTGCAAGTTTAATTATTTTAAATTTCATCTTCATGTGTCTCCATGTTACAGTACAAATATTTATTTGTAAATAATATAAAGGAATGCCAATTATTAATATGAGATTCTTTATTCATTTTTCTAGCAATTAAACATTAAATTACATAAGGAGCAGCAAGTTTAATTATTTTTAAATAACATCTTAATAAGTATACATTCTAATAAAAATATGTATAGAAATCAGCTTAGCATTCAAGCATTTTCGTGACACGGAGGTGTTGGTTTACTTCCATATCGATTGATTACAGCCCAGAGTGAAGGTTTGAAAAACTAAGTGTGTCTAACAGTTTCTCTACACATGTCTATTAAGTTAAAAAGGTATCACATGAAGTTTATTCTAAAAATTAATTTAAATAATAAATGCTACTTTTCTACATCCGTTAACAACAACAAAAAATTTAATAAAAACGTGTCATTCAATGATATAATATGTGCCTATAGCAATCAGCGTTGCATTCAAGCATTTCCTTCTGACGGAGGTGTTGCTTTACTTCCATATCGATTGATTTCGGTCCGGAGTGAAGGTTTGAAGAACTAAGTGTGTATAACATTGTCTGTACACATGTCTATTCAGTTAAGTAGGAATCTCAAGAAGTTTATTTTGAAAGGTAATTTAAAGGAAAATTTAAAAAACTTAATTCTTAATTTTTGAAATTTAAAATCGATTTATTTAAAAAAAATTAATAAAGCTTTCGTAATAGGAACGAAGACAGATTATGATTTTTACATCTCTAAGCTGATTAAATGTTTACATTAATCGGACGACTATCCCCGTCTTTGTTATTTATAATAACTAGTTTTTGCAGTTTTAATATTACGAACAAGTAATGTTTTTTAACACCTTTTAATCAAACCGTCAATTTTAGACAAAAGATACGATGATAAATTTGGTTTTATCAGCCTTTCTTATTCTGTCTGTAATTTTAAAAATAAAATTAAAAATAAATAAAACGAATTTAAATTAAAGTCCATTTTTGCTACTTCCGGTTTCCAGCAGTTACTATCTCACTCACCCTTCTCTTTATTTATCTCCATAACTCTCTTTTTCTCTCTCTATGTATGTAATGCAGGCCAAGGGGAATAATGAAGACCCTTTACAGCGGATTGACTTAAATTGACTTCCGGAATTTATATAATATTTGTAAATTAAACAAAAAAATGATTTTAAAATTAATAAAACCAAATGAATATGCGTGTAAAATTCGAAAATTGATTTTTATATCGATATACTAAAATTAAAATAAAATTGGAAACGAATGAAAGGTTCTATTGGACCTAAAATGGTTGGTGATCGACTTTCGATTTGTGTTCGTTAATAGATTATAATTAGTAAACGATGATCGAATTGGAACAGGAATACATTTACAACTTTAATAAAACTTAAGTCGTGGGGACCGATTTTCTACTGTTATTCACTATTAAGCTCATCGCTTTTGAAAACTACTCGCTCGTACTTAAAAAATAATAATAATAATAATAATAAAAGGAATCTGTTTAGTATAAAATCGATGCCCCTCATTTAAATTTAAAACAATATTTAATTCTGTTCGTTTCGTACTAGAGTAACGCATTCTAAAGCTAGGAAGATCAAATCATTACTTAGGAAAAATATACAACGGACCCAACTCAGTTAATTTTAAATCAAGACTTAAATTTATTCGTTTCCTGCTACGTTTACGTGTTTCGACGCTAGGGGGATCAATTTATTACTTACCAACAATAGAAAACAGATCCCCCGCATTTAAGTTTCTAACGTCATATTTAATGCCGTTCGTTTCTTGCTATGTAGACGTGTTTTAATGCAAGCGAGAATCTGTTTATTACTTAACAACAATATAAAACAGACCCCCCAACTCTTTTAATTGTAAAAGAACATTGACTTCTATTCGCTAAGTGTGTATAACAGTTTCTCTACACGTATCTATTAAGTTAAATAGGAAGCTCATGAAGTTTATTTTAAAAGTTAATTAATAAAATATATGCAAGCTATCAACATCCGTTAACAACAACAACAACAAAAAAAAACAAAAAAACAAACAAACATGTGATTCAATGATATTATAAATGCCTATAGCAATCAGCGTAGCATTCAAGCATTTTCATGTGACGGATGTGTTCCTTTATGTCCATATCGATTGATTATAGCCCAGAGTGAATTATCGAAAATCTAAGTGGGTATAACAGTTTCTGTAAACATGTCTATAAAGTTAAATAGGAATCTCAAGAAGTTAATTTTAAAAATAAATTTAAAATAAAATTTAAAACCTTTAATTCTTAATTTTTGAAATTTAAATTCGATTTACTTGTAAAAATAAATATACAGCTTTCGTAATATGAACGAAGACACCATATCTTGTCTACATCTCCCAGCTGGGGAAATATTTAAATTAATCGGACGATTATCCTCGTCTTTGTTATTTTTATTAACTAGATTTTGCCGTTTTAATATTACGAACAAGTTATTTTGTTTTTTTACACATTTTAATCGAACCGTTAATTTCTGACAAAAGATACGATAAGAAATTTGGTTTTATCAGAGTTTTTATTCTGTCTGTAATTTAAGAAATAAAATTAAAAATAAATGAAATTATATGAAATTAAAGTCCATTTTTGCTACTTCCGGTTTCTCGCAGTTAATCTCTCACTCACTCCTCTCTCGATTTGTCTATATGACTCTCTTTTTCTCTCTCTATGTATGTAATGCTGGCCAAGAGGAATTAAATAAGACACTTTACAGCTGATTGACTAAAATTGACTTCCGGAATTTAAATAATATTGATAAATTAAACTAAAAAATCGTTTTAAAATTAATAAAACCAAATGAATATGCGTGTAAAATACGAAAATTAATTTTTATATATATATACTTAAATTATACTGAAACTGGAAACGAATGAAAGGTTCTATTGGACCTAAAATTGTTGGTGATCGACTTTCGATTTGTATTCGTTAATAAATTATAATTAGTAAACGATAATAGAATTGGAACAGGAATACATTGACAGCTTTAATAAAACTGAAGGCGTGGGGACCGATTTTCTACTGTTATTCACTTATAAGCTTATCGCTCGTGAAAACTAATCGCTCGTAATAAAAAAAAAAAAAATAATAATAATAATACAAGGAATCAGTTTAGTATAAAATTGATCACCCTTCATTTAATTTTAAAACGATATTTAATTCTATTCGTTTCGTACTACATTAACGTATTCTAAAGCTAGCAAGATCAGATCATTACTTAGGAAAAATGTGCAACGGATCCAACTCAGTTAATTTTAAATTAAGACTTAAATTTATTCGTTTCATACTACGTTTACGTGTTTCGATGCTAGGGGGAT
The DNA here is from genome assembly GCA_037127315.1 of Ascarosepion bandense. NCBI lineage: Eukaryota > Metazoa > Mollusca > Cephalopoda > Sepiida > Sepiidae > Ascarosepion > Ascarosepion bandense. The sequence goes on along the minus strand of JBBBDQ010002447.1, from coordinate 45,986 downwards.
CAATTTATTACTTAACAACAATAGGAAACAGATCCCCCGCATTTAATTTTCTAACATAATATTTAATACCGTTCGTTTCTTAATATGTTTACGTGTTTCGATGCTAGGGAGAATCAGTTTATTACTTAACAACAATATAAAACAGATCCCCCCCAACTCTTTTCGGCTTCTATTCGCTAAGTATTGAGATGTGTATTTGATCGTATTTGTGATTAGTTTGTTACTTGTTATCAATAGAAAAACCGATCCCCTCGACTATAGTCGAAAGAAATGTATTAATTGTATTCGGTTAGCACTGTATAATTGTTTACTAATTGTATTGCGATTTGTTTTTCACGTGTCGATCTTTGGTTCTTTCGCTCGATCACTGAATAAGGGTTACCCTGAATATAATATGTCTTCATTTACCTGTTATCGAAAAATATATTATCTTTCGGGACATGATCGCCCCCAGTCTGTATAAGGGCTGGGCCCTAAATTGTCCGATTAAACAAGCGCCTACGGAACGCATATTCTGTTTGAGTTTCAAGTTGGAAGCGAATTCTGGCCCTAGCCTATAAAGAGGAAAGAAATGTTATAGGTAGATCGTGAAATAAAAAGAAACAACAAAAAACACGTGATTCAATGATATAATAAGTGCCTATTGCAATCAGCGTAGAATTCAAGCATTTTCATGTGACGGAGGTGTTGCTTTACATCCATATCGATCGATGACAGCCCAGAGTGAATGTTTGAAGAACTAAGTGTGTCTAACGGTTTTTCTACACATGTCTATTAAGTTAAATAGGAATCTCATGAACTTTATTTTAAAAGTTAATTAATAAAATAAATGCAAACTTTCAACGTCCGTTCACAACAACAACAACAACAACAATAACAACAACAACAAAAAAAAAAAAACGATAAAAAAACAGGTCATTCAATGATATAATAAGTGCCTATAGCAATCAGCGTAGCATTTAAGCATTTTCATGTGACGGAGGTTTTGCTTTACTTCCTTATCGATTGATTCCAGCCCAAGTTGAAGTTTTTGAAGAACTATGTGTGATAACTTTGTCTCTACACATGTCTATTAAGTAAAATAGGAATCTCCTGGAGTTTCTTTTTAAAAGTTAATTAACAAAATAAATGCAAGCTATCTAAAACCGTTAACAACAAAGAAAAAAACAAAAAACAAAAAAAAAAAACATAAATAAAACGTGTCGTTCAATGGTTTAATAAGTGCCTATAGCAATCAGCGTAGCATTGAAGCATTTTCATGTGACGGAGATGTTGCTTTACTTCCATATCGATTGATTCCAGCCCAGAGTGAAGGTTTGAAGAACTAAGTGCGTATAACAGTTTTTCTACACACGTCTATTAATTTAGATCGGAATCTCATGAAGTTTTTTTTAAAACTTAATTAATAAAATACATGCAAGTTTTCAACATCAGTTCACAACAAAAACAACAACAAGAACAACAACAACAACAACAACAACAACAACAAAAACAAAAAAACGTGTCATTTAATGATATAATAAGTGCCTATAGCAATCGGCATAGCATTCAAGCATTTTCATGTGACGGAGGTGTTGCTTTACTTCCATATCGATTGATTAAAGGACATAGTTAATTTTTGAAAGACAAGTGTGTCTGTCTGTCTGTATGTCTTTCTGTCTATCTATCTATCTATCTATCTATCTATCTATCTATCTATCTGTGAAAACATTACTAATTAAATTATTTAATGAAATCAAGTTTTACTGATCAAAGTTTATGTGACGCCATGTTCCGTTCTTTGAAACACAAATTATATTATGGCACAAGGCCAATAAAAAAAAATTTCAATAACTCTATCTATCTATCTATCTATCTATCTATCTATCTATCTATCTATCTATAAAGAGTAAATAAAGTAATTTCTATAATTTTAGGTCAACATTATTAAAGTTTTAAAAAAAAAAACGAAAATTTATTCTCAAGAGCTGCCAACCCGTGGAAGAAGTGGAACGTCAAGACCGCTTTGATATATTTATATATTTTTTTATTTAAACTATACATTACTTATTATGAATAAAAAAATAATGCGACAATTTATTAAACGCACCCTGCGTTGTCATGGAAACGGTAGGGACTTGGCAAATTGCTAACGACGGTCGTCATGGAAACGACCTGAAGACGGCAATTTATTTACCGACATTGAAAGAAACTTTTTGGGGATTTTTTTAAAGGTTTTTTGCCTAAAAAAAAGGCATGAAACAAAAAAATTCTGAAAAAAAACCGTTCAGTTTGCAAGAAGCTGAATTTATTTCAATGTTATTCAAAGGTTGATTAGAAATTTCATTGAAGGTTTAATTAAAAAAAACAAGAGGTATTTACATTTGCATAATACATATAAGACAGCCGTTTGTCTTTATGGCTCACCGGCCTTGGTTGGGGGGAGGACGGAGGTGGTGGCGGTGGTGTGATTCATTCTATCTTCTTCTCTTTCTTCTTATGCTTTATTCAAATCTAACCTGTGTGTATCAAATTTTCCAAGCCTTCTTTCTGCATCAAATGTTCCCACGAACTACGTCTCTCTATCTTTTACATGATCATCAGGATCAATGTATATTTTATCGTTTCCGTCCTTATCGACAACATTGTCGTTTTTCACATTCCCGATCCATAACATCCGCATCGTCCTTCTGTATAGCCACGTTTCAGTGAATTCAAATTTATTTCCTTCATCTTCAACATAAATTATACTAAAATTGTAATCGAATGAAAGGTTATATTGGACTTCATTTGTTGGTGATCGACTTTCGATTTGTAGTCGTTAATAAATTATAATTAGTAAACGATATTCGAAATTGGAAAAGGAATACGTTTAGAGCTTTAATGAAACTGAAGGCGTGGGGACCGATTTTCTACTGTTATTCACTAATAAGCTCATCGCTCGTGAAAATTAATCGCTCATACTTACGAAATAATAATAATAAAAGGAATCAGTTTAGTATAAAATCGATCCCGCACTTTTAATTTTAAAACGATATTTAATTCTATTCGTTTCGTACTACGTTAACTTGCTTTAAAGCTACGAAGATCAGATCATTAATTAGCAACAATATGAAAATGTTTCCCGGCCTTTAGTCGTAATATAAGATTTAATTGTATTTTATTCTAATTATATTATTGTGTGCTAATAATAGGGGGATCAGTTTATTACTTAACAACAATAGAAAATTGACCCCCCCCCCCCAATTGTAGTCGTAATAGAAGATTTATTTGGATTCGATTCCAATTATATTATTGTGTGCTAATAATAGGGGGATCAGTTAATTACTTAACAACAATAGAAAAATGGTCCCCGTCTTTAGTCGTAATAGAAGCTTTAATTGTATTCGATTCCAATGATGTTATTGTGTACTAATTCTAGGGGGATCAGTTTATTATTTAAAAACAATAGAAAACTAGTCCCCGTCTTTAGACGTAATAGAATATTTAATTGTATTCGATTCCAATGATGTTATTGTGTACTAATTCTAGGGGGATCAGTTTATTACTTAACAACAATAGAAAACTGATCCCCAGCCTTTAGTCGTAACAGAAGCTTTAATTGTATTCGATTCCAATGATGTTACTGTATGCTAATTCTAGGGGGATCAGTTTATTACTTAACAACAATAGAAATCTGGTCCCCGTCTTTAGTCGTAATAGAAGCTTTAATTGTATTCGATTCCAATGGTAGTATTGTGTACTAATTCTAGGGGGATCAGTTTATTACTTAACAACAATAGAAAACTGATCCCCCGCCTTTAGTCGTAATAGAAGCTCTAATTGTATTAGTTTCCAATAGCTATTATTGTGTACTAATTCTAGGGGGGATTAGTTTATTACTTAACAACAATAGAAAACTGGTCCCCGTCTTTAGTCGTAATAGAAGCTTTAATTGTATTCGATTCCTATGATATTATTGTGTACTAATTCTAGGGGGATCAGTTTATTACTTAAAAACAATAGAAAACTGGTCCCCGTCTTTAGTCGTAATAGAAGCTTTAATTGTATTCGATTCCTATGATATTATTGTGTACTAATTCTAGGGGGATCAGTTTATTACTTAACAACAATAGAAAACTGGTCCCCGTCTTTAGACGTAATAGAATCTTTAATTGTATTCGATTCCAATGATGTTATTGTGTACTAATTCTAGGGGGATCAGTTTATTATTTAAAAACAATAGAAAACTAGTCCCCGTCTTTAGACGTAATAGAATATTTAATTGTATTCGATTCCAATGATGTTATTGTGTACTAATTCTAGGGGGATCAGTTTATTACTTAACAACAATAGAAAACTGATCCCCAGCCTTTAGTCGTAACAGAAGCTTTAATTGTATTCGATTCCAATGATGTTACTGTATGCTAATTCTAGGGGGATCAGTTTATTACTTAACAACAATAGAAATCTGGTCCCCGTCTTTAGTCGTAATAGAAGCTTTAATTGTATTCGATTCCAATGGTAGTATTGTGTACTAATTCTAGGGGGATCAGTTTATTACTTAACAATAGAAAAATTATCCCCCGCCTTTAGTCGTAATAGAAGCTCTAATTGTATTAGTTTCCAATAGCTATTATTGTGTACTAATTCTAGGGGGGATTAGTTTATTACTTAACAACAATAGAAAACTGGTCCCCGTCTTTAGTCGTAATAGAAGCTTTAATTGTATTCGATTCCTATGATATTATTGTGTACTAATTCTAGGGGGATCAGTTTATTACTTAAAAACAATAGAAAACTGATCCCCAGGTCATAAAATGATATAGTAATTGCCTATAGCAATCGGCATAGCATTCAAGCATTTCCATGTGACGGAGGCGTTGCTTTACTTCCATATCGATTGATTATAGGACAGAGTTAATTGTTGAAAGTCAAGTCTGTGCCTCTGTCTGTCTGTCTATCTGTCTGTCTATCTATCTATCTATCTATCTATCTATCTATCTATATATCTATATATCTATATATATATATATATATATATATATATTTATCTGTCTGTTTGTTAAAACATTACTAATTAAATTATTTAATGAAATCAAGTTTTAATGATCAAAGTTTATCTGACGCCATGTTCCGTTCTTAGGAACACAAAATAGATTGTGGCATAAGGCCAATAAAAAACACAACGTCAATAACTCTATCTATCTATCTATCTATCTATCTATCTATCTATCTATCTATCTATCTATCTATAAAGTGTAAATAAATTAATTTCTAAAATTTTAGCTCAACTTTATTAAAGTTTTTAAAAACAAAAAAGAAAATTTCTTCTCAAGAGCTGCCAACCCGTGGAAGATGTGGAGCGTCAAGACCGCTTTGAAATATTTATATATTTTTTTTATTTAAAGTATACATTACTTATTATGAATAAAGAAATAATCCGACAATTTATTAAACGCACCCTACGTTGTCATGGAAACGGAAGGGACTTGGCAAATTGCTAACGTCGTCGTCATGGAAACGACCTGAAGACGGCAATTTACTTACCGATGTTGAAAGAATCGTTTTGGGGTTTTTTTTTCTATGCTTTTTTGGCCAAAAAAAAGGCATGAAACAAAAAAATTCTGAAAAAAAAACCGTTCCGTTTGCAAGAAGCTGAATTTATTTCAATTTTATTCAAAGGTTGATTAGAAATTTCATTGAAAGTTTAATTAAAAAAAATCAAGAGGAATTTACATTTGCATAATACAAATAAGACAGCCGTTTGTCTTTACGGGTCACCGGCCTTGGTTGGGGGGAGGACGGGGGTGAGGTGGTGGTGGTGGTGGTGGTGGTGTGATTCATTCTATCTTCTTCTCTTTCTTCTTATTCTTTATTCAAATCTAACCTGTGTGTATCAAATTTTCCAAGCCTTCTTTCTGAATCAAATGTTCCCACGAACTACGTCTCTCTATCTTTTACATGATCATCAGGATCAATGTATCTTTTTCGTTTCCGTCCTTTTTAGAAAACATTGTCGTTTTTCAAAGTCCCGACCCATAACATCCGCATCGTCCTTCTGTAGAGCCACGTTTAAGTGAATTCAAATTTTTTCCCTTCATCTTTGATGACATTGTTCATCACTCAGTTCCATATTAAAAACACAGACATCACAAGTCAATACATAAACACTTCTTCTTCTTCTTCTTCTTCTTCTTCTTCTTCTTCTTCTTCTCCTCTTAAGCCATATGTAAACTAGTGGACGTAATGGCTGACGATTAAAAGCTGGCGAAGGTCCGAGTTGCTCATTAATATGTATATCTAATTAGCCGTGGCTCTCCGCGTCTTTCACTTCTTTGCAGAATTAGTGTCGTCCTCATACGTAACTTCTAATCAATTTAGTTGGAAAGAATCCATTGACTGAGACTCTCTACATGGGTTCCGCCATCCCATATTTTTTGGCCAACCATCTTTTGGTTAATGTTCAACGTGACTAATGAACATGAAAAGCAGGCCGGTCACGCCTCTCCACATCGATCTTTATATTTTGATATCATACACGGTCATATCTCTGTCAGATCGTCCATTTGTAGTCTCAGACATGTTCACAGTGCTGCACATTTTCCTTTTTGAAATTGCCGCATTACTTCTTGTTCCTTGTCATTGGGCTGTGCGACTAAAATATTGTCACAGAATATTAACGCATATACGTTAAGTACAACATTTAGGAGTTGTATTTGATCGTAGGGGGTGATTCTTTTATGAAGTGATAACAATCGGAAAACGATCCCCCGTCTATAGTCGTTATAATTATTTGTTAATTGTATTCGGTTCATACTGTATAATTGTTTACTAATTATACTGCGATTTCTCCATCGTGTGGCAATATTTGGTTCTTAACTGAATAATGGTTACGCCAAAAATAATACGTATTCGTATTACTGTTTTCGAAAAAATATTATCGGTCTGGACATGATTGTCCGAGTGTGTTGAAAGAAAAAAAAACAAAACCCAGAAAAAACATGTCAGAAAAAGAAATAATAATTGCCTATAGCAATCGGCATAGCATTCAAGCATTTCCGTGTGACGGAGGCGTTGCTTTACTTCCTTAGCGATTGATTATAGGACAGAGTAAATTGTTGAAAGTCAAGTCGGTCTGTCTGTCTGTCTGTCTATCAGTCTCTATGTGAAAACATTACTAATTAAATTATTTAATGAAATCAAGTTTTACTGATCAAAGTTTATGTGACGCCATGTTCCGTTCTTTGAAACACAAAATATATTATGGCACAAGGCCAATAAAAAAAAACAAAGTCAATAACTCAATCTATCTATCTATCTATCTATCTATCTATCTATCTATCTATCTATCTATCTATCTATCTATAAAGTGTAAATAAAGTAATTTCTAAAATTTTAGGGCAACTTTATTAAAGTTTTTAAAAATAAAAACGAAAATTTATTCTCAAGAGCTGCCAACCCGTGGAAGATGTGGAGCGTCAAGACCGATTTGTAATATTTAAATGTTTTTTTTTTTATTTTAAACTATTATGAATAAAGAAATATTGCGAAGATTTATTAAAAAAAAAAACCCTACGTTGTCATGGAAATGGAAGGGACTTGGCCTCTTGCTAAGGGAGGTCGTCATGGAAACGACCTGAAGACGGCAAGTTACTAACCGAAATTGAACGAATGTTTTGGGGCTTTTTTTTTTTTTGTTTTTTTACGGTTTTTTTGGCCAAAAAAAAGGCCTGAACTAAAAACGATTCGGAATCAAAAAGCGTTCATTTTGCAAGGAGCTGAATTTATTTCAATGTTTTTCAAAGGTTGATTAGAAATTTCATTGAAAGTTTAATTAATTAAAAAAAAGTTTAATTTAAAATTGCATAATACAAATAAGACAGCCGTTTGTCTTTACGGGTCACCGGCCTTGGTTGGTTGGGGGGGGGGGGGGGAGGACGGAGGTGAGGTGGTGGTGGTGGTGGTGGTGGCGTGATTCAAAATATCTTCTTCTCTTTCTTCTTATTCTTTATTCAATTCTAACCTGTGTGTATCAAATTTTCCATGCCTTCTTTCTGCACCAAATGTACCCACGAAATACGTATCTCTATCTTTTACATGATCATCAGTATCAATGTATTTTTTATCGTTTCCGTCCTTTTCGAAAACATTGTCTTTTTTCACAGTCCCGATCCATAACATCCGCATCGTCCTTCTGTAGAGCCACGTTTCAGCGAATTCAAATTTATTTCCTTCATCTTTGATGACATTGTTCAGCACTCAGTTCCATGTTAAAAAGACAGACATCACAGGTCAATACATAAATATTCCTTCTTCTTCTTCTTCTTCTCTTAAGCCATATTTAAATTAGTGGACGCAATGGGTGACGATTAAAAGCTGGCGTAGGTCCTAGTTGCTAATTAATATGTTCATCGAATTAGTCGTGGCTCTCCACGTCTTTCACTTCTTTACAGATGTAGTGTCGTCCTTATCAATTTAGTTGAAAAAAATCCATTGACTGAGACTCTCTACATGGGTTCCGCCTTCCTATAATTTTTGGCCAACCCTATTTGGATTAATGTTCAACGTGAAAAATGAACTTGAAAAACAGGCCGGTCACGTCTCTCCACATGGATCTCTAATTTTTTGACATCGTGCACGGTCGTATCTCTGTGAGATCGTCCATTTGTAGTCTCAAACATGTTCACGGTGCTCCACATCTTCCTATTTTAAATTGCCGCATTACTTCTTGTTCCTTGTCATTGCCGTGAGCGATTCAAATACTGCCGCGTTAATTATGCCTACGCGAAAACTTGTCATGCGAACAATAAATTGTCGCTTGCAGTGATTCCTTGAAAACGGTTGTCTTCTTTTTAATGGCCTTGTGCCGATTTATCTTTTACGTGACTGTACGAGATTGTCTCGAATATCTGATGCCAGAAATAAGTTAATCAGCATAAACCAATATCTAATCTATCTATACTTATTGATGAATTAAACTTTGTGTGTGTGTGTGTGTGTGTGTGTATGTGTGTGTGTCAGCGTGTGTGTGTGTGTGTGTGTGTGTGTGTGTGTGTGTGTGTGTGTGTGATTGTTTTACATACTTAGTCTTTCAACATTTCAAGCAGTCCATTTATCCATCGACATGTAAATCAAACAAGACCTAGGTGTTGTAGAAATGCTTGTATACGACGCAAAATGCTACAAGAAATTAATACCACGTGTTTATACTCATTTTATTTATACTTTTCTATTGTTAAACAAATTCCCCTGTCAGAGACTTGAAATTTTGGTTTTCGTGAACGACCTCTGACACGTCTTGCCTCTTAATAGGCTAGTGTCAAAATTAGTTAAGATTCCCGAAGTAATTACAGAAACGTCTTCATATTGTACGCGCTTGTTCAATCAGGGAATTAAGTGCCATGCCTGATACACGCTGTAGGAGGAGATCGTGCGTGTCTGTTTCGAGACATGACTAACTGGGCTGAAGTATATACTAGGAAAAGGTTGCCGTGACTTTTTGGTCTAGGGTCGACCGCTTGATTGCCAACAAAGAACATCAAATCAAGACAGGCTGCCCAACCGGGTGAACCAATGACGTCTTGCTATTTAATCCATTGTGAGGGGGGGGGGAAAGCGATAATAGAAGGATTATTGTTATTTAACCGAAAGGCTAAAAATGCAAAGGAATTTCAACTGGAATGGGAACACAACTTTCCAATTTTCCTTTTTCCGAGCTGATATCCATCGCACCGCATTATTAAATTCCGCCATGTTTACGTATCCGATACAGCTCACGCACAAGCTTGTATGACACAAGGACAATAAGAACAAGTTCGAAACATATGTATGCCGTATATACTAACGACATATAAATACACACAACACTATTCCTTTCTTTTGTTTTGTGGCCTTGTGCCATAGTAAGCAATGATTAATAACTCAAACTAATAAACTCTTTATACTCTGCACAACTTTTCCAAATGATTAACTACTTTTTGATATCATCTAGTTGAGACATTATCACACAGTTGCGTAAAACATAGTATGGCACAAGGTCTTAGGGTTAGGGTTAGCGGTTAGCTGCTAGGATTAGGTTCATGGTTAGGCTTAGCGGTTAGGGCTAGGGTTAGGAGTTAGAGTTCGGTTTTAGGGTTATGGTCATTGGTTAGGGTTAGGGTTAGGGTTATTGGTTAGGTTTTAGTGGTTATTGTTAGGGTTAGGGTCATTGGTTAGGGTTAGGGTTAGGGTTAGGGTTATTGGCTAGGGTTTAGTGGTTAGGGTTAGGGTTAGGGTTATTGTTTAGGGTTAGGGTTAGGGTTTAGTGGTTAGGTTTAGGGTTAGGGTTATTGTTTACGGTTAGGGTTAGGGTTAGGGTCATTGGCTAGGGTTAGGGTTAGGGTTATTGGTTATGGTTTAGTGGTTAGGGTTAGGGTTAGGGTTATTGTTTAGGGTTAGGGTTAGGGTTAGTGTCATTGGTTAGGGTTAGGGTTTAGTGGTTAGGGTTAGGGTTAGGGTCATTGTTTAGGGTTTAGAGGTTAGGGTTAGGGTTAGGGTTATTGTTTAGGGTTAGGGTCATTGGTTAGGGTTAGGGTTAGGGTTATTGGCTAGGGTTTAGTGGTTAGGGTTAGGTTTAGGGTTATTGTTTACGGTTAGGTTTAGGGTTAGGGTCATTGGTTAGGGTTAGCGTTAGGGTTATTGGTTAGGGTTATTGGTTAGTGGTTAGGGTTAGGGTTATTGTTTAGAGTTAGGGTCATTGGTTAGGGTTATTGGTTAGGGTTTAGTGGTTAGGGTTAGTGTTATTGTTTAGGGTTAGGGTTACGGTTAGGGTCATTGGTTAGGGTTATTGGTTAGGGTTTAGTGGTTAGGGTTAGTGTTATTGTTTAGGGTTAGGGTTACGGTTAGGGTCATTGGTTAGGGTTAGGGTTTAGTGGTTAGGGTTAGGGTTAGGGTTATTGTTCAGGGTTAGGGTTAGGGTTAGGGTTAGACCATGATTTCTTCATTAATTATTAATTACCCATATTAACAAAAAACATTGTATGTCTACATACGTCGTTTTTAATTTCTAAGTAAAAGTCTTGTTTGAACGAAAAGAGAATCAAGTTCGCGATATGAATTGAGATCGCCAGAAAGCGCGACTTTGCGTCCGACTCTCGTCCAACAACGGCAACGCGATCGACTCAGGGGCTAATGCTGACAACCCGATCGCGTGCTGGAACACTCTGCAAGGCGGCTTCTCGATATAGGTCAATGTTTCATTCATGCACTTGTACATAATTTCTTTTGAAGTCGGCCGGACGATTTGAAAGAGATTGGCAAGATCGAGTGCGCCAGTGACTCTTTTCGGCCAGGTGTGTACAGCTATCTTCAGTTAATTAAAACGCAATATATAGTATGGCACAAGGCTAATACAAAATATAAAACATAGTATGTCTATATACTAAAATAAGTGCTTCATATTTTTAATTAAATAAAGTCTTATTAATCAGTTTTTCTGCCGACGTGTTCCGTTCTTTGAAACAACTTATATACTATTGCACAATTCCAAGACCAAAAAAAAAAAACAAAGTCAAGTATGTCTGTCTGTCTGTATGTCTGTCTATCTATCTATCAATCTATCTATCTATCTATCTGTCTGTGAAAACATCACTAATTAAATTATTTACTGATATCAAATTTTACTGATCAAAGTTTATCTGACGCCATGTTCCGTTCTTTGAAACACAAAATATATTATGGCACAAGTCCAATAAGAAAAACAAAGTTAATAATTCTATCTTTCTATCTATCTATCTATCTATCTATCTATCTATCTATCTATCTATAAAGTGGTAAAAAATTAAGTTCTAAAATTTTAGGTCAACTTTATTAAATTTTTTAAAAAAAAAAAGAAAATTTCTTCTCAAGAGCTGCCAACCCGTGGAAGATGTGGAGCGTCAAGACCGCTTTGAAATATTTATATATTTTTTTTATTTAAACTATACATTACTTATTATGAATAAAGAAATAATGCGACAGTTTATTAAAAGCACTATACGTTGTCATGGAAACGGAAGGGACTTGGCCAATTGCTAAGGTCGGTCGTCATGGAAACGACCTGAAGACGGCAATTTACTTCACGACATTGAAAGATTCTTTTTGGGTTTTCTTTTTTTTTTTATGGATTTTTGGCCAAAAAAAAAGGCATGAAACAAAACAATCCGGAAAAACCGTTCCGTTTGCAAGAAACTGAATTTATTATTTCAATGTTATTCAAAGGTTGATTTGAAATTTCGTTGAAAGTTTAATTAAAAAAAACAAGAGGAATTTACATTTGCATAATACAAATAAGAAAGCCGTTTGTCTTTACGGGTCACCGGCCTTGTTTGGGGGGGGGAGGACGGAGGTGAGGTGGTGGTGGTGGTGGTGGTGGTGGTGTGATTCATTCTATCTTCTTCTCTTTCTTCTTATTCTTTATTCAAATTTAACCTGTGTGTATCAAATTTTCCAAGCCTTCTTTCTGCATCAAATGTTCCCACGAATTACGTCTCTCTATCTTTTACATGATCATCAGTATCAATGTATCTTTCGCGTTTCCGTCCTTTTCGAAGAAATAGTCGTATTTCACAGTCCCGACCCATAACATCCGCATCGTCCTTCTGTAGAGCCACGTTTCAGTGAATTCAAATTTATGTCCTTCATCTTTGATGACATTGTTCAGCACTCAGTTCCATATTAAGAAGACAGACATCACAAGTCAATATATAAACACTTCTTCTTTTTCTCTTAAGCCATATGTAAACTAGTGGACGTAATGGCTGACGATTAAAACCTGGCGAAGGTACGAGTTGCTAATTAATATGTCCATCTAATTAGTAGTGATTCTCCACGTCTTTCACTTCTTTACCGATTTAGTGTCGTCCTTATCAATTTAGTTGGAAATAATCCATTGACTGAGACTCTCTACATGGGTTCCGCATTCCCATATTTTTTTGGCTATTATTCTTCTATTGGTTAATGTTCAACGTGACGAATGAACATGAAAAGCAGGCCGGTCACGCCTCTCCGCATCGATCTTTATTTTATGATTTCATAAACGGTCATAACTCTGTCAGATCTTAAATTTGTACTCCCAGACGTGGTCACAGTGCTCCACATTTTCCTTTTTGAAATTGCCGCATTAATTCTTGTTCCTTTATCATTGGGCTGCGCGTCTAAAATATTGTAAAAGAATGTTGACGCATATAGGTTAAGTAATACATTTAGGAGTTTTATTTGATCGTAGGGGTTGATTCGTTTATGAACTGATAACAATAGAAAAACGATCCCCCGTCTATAGTCGTTATAAATTTTTTAATTGTATTCGGATCATACTATATTATTGTTTACTAATTATACTGCGATTTGTTATTCATGTGTCAATTTTTGGTTCTTAACTGAACAATGGTTATGCAAAAAAATAATACGTATTCGTTGTACTTTTTTCTAAAAAATATTATCGGTCTGGACATGATCGTCCGAGTGTGTAGAAAGACAAAAAATAAAAACCCCAAAAAAACATGTCAGAAAATGATATAATAATTGCCTATAGCAATCGGCATAGCATTCAAGCATTTCCACGTGACGGAGGTGTTGCTTTACTTCCATATCGATCTATTATAGGACAGAGTTAATTGTTGAAAACCTAAGTCTGTATAAGAGTTTCTATACACATATCTAGTAAGTTAAATAGAAATCTCATGAAGTTTATTTTAAAAGTTAAATAATAAAATGAATGCAAGTTTTCAAACTCGGTTAACGACAACCAAAAAAATTAATAGAAACATGTTGTTCAACGATAGAATACGTGCCTATAGCAATCAGCGTAGCATTCAAGCATTTCCATGTGACGGAGGTGTTGCTTTACTTCAACATAGATTGACTTCGGCCAGGAGTGAAGGTTTGAAAAACTGAGTGTGTATCACATTGTCTGTGAGTACACATGTCTATTAAGTTATATAGGAATCTCAAGAAGTTTATTTTAAAAGGTAATTTAAAGGAAAATTTAAAATAGCTAATTCTTAATCTTTGAGATTTAAATTCGATTTATTCATAAAAATAAAGAAAGCTTTCGTAATATGAAAGAATACAACATATCATGTCTACATCTTTAAGCTGAGGAAACATTTATATTGATCGGACGATTATCCCCGTCTTTGTTATTTTTAATAACTAGTTTTTGCCGTTTTAATATTACGAACAGTTTAATTTCTATTTTAACATCTTTTATTCGAACCGTTAAATTTTTAACAAAAGATACGATAATAAATTTGGTTTCATCAGACTTGTTATTCTGTATGTAATTTAAAAATTAATAGTAAAAATAAATAAAATTAAACACCTGTTTATCGAACAGTTAATTTTAGGACAAAATATAAGATAAGAAAATTGGTTTTTTCAGAGTTTTTATTCTGTCTGTAATTTAAAAAATAAAATTAAAAATAAATAAATTTAAATGAAATTAAAGTCCATTTTTGCTACTTCCGGTTTCCAGCAGTTACACTCTCACTCACCCCTCTCTTTATTTATCTCCATAACTCTCTTTTTCTCTCTCTATGTATGTAATGCAGGCCAAGGGGAATAATGAAGACCCTTTACAGCTGATTGACTTAAATTGACTTCCGGAATTTAAATAATATTGGTAAATTAAACCAAAAAATCGTTTTAAAATTAATAAAACCAAATGAATATGCGTGTAAAATTCGAAAATTGATTTTTATATCGATATACTAAAATTAAAATAAAATTGGAAACGAATGAAAGGTTCTATTGGACCTAAAATGGTTGGTGATCGACTTTCGATTTGTGTTCGTTAATAGATTATAATTAGTAAACGATAATCGAATTGGAACAGGAATACATTTGCAACTTTAATAAAACTTAAGTCGTGGGGACCGATTTTCTACTGTTATTCACTAATAAGCTCATCTCTTTTGAAAACTACTCGCTCGTACTTAAAAAATAATAATAATAATAATAAAAGGAATCTGTTTAGTCTAAAATCGATCCCCCTCATTTAAATTTAAAGCAATATTTATTTCTGTTCGTTTCGTATTACAGTAACGCATTCTAAAGCTAGGAAGATCAGATCATTACTTATGAAAAATATACAACGCATCCAACTCAGTTAATTTTAAATTAAGACTTAAATTTATTCGTTTCCTGCTACGCTTACGTGTTTCGACGATAGGGGGATCAATTTATTACTTACCAACAATAGAAAACAGATCCCCCGCATTTAAGTTTCTAACGTCATATTTAATGCCGTTCGTTTCTTGCTACGTAGACGTGTTTTAATGCTAGCGAGAATCTGTTTATTACTTAACAACAATATAAAACAGACCCCCCAACTCTTTTAATTGTAAAAGAACATTGACTTCTATTCGCTAAGTGTGTATAACAGTTTCTCTACACATATCTATTAAGGTAAATAGGAAGCTCATGAACTTTATTTTAAAAGTTAATTAATGAAATGAATGCAAGCTATCAACATCCGTTCACAACAGCAACAACAACAACAACAAAAAAACAAAAAAACAAACATGTGATTCAATGATATAATAAAGGCCTATAGTCATCCGCGTAGCATTCAAGCATTTTCATGTGACGGATGTGTTCCTTTACGTCCATATTGATTGATTATAGCCCAGAGTGAATTATCGAAAAACTAAGTGTGTATAACAGTTTCTGTAAACATGTCTATTAAGTTTAATAGGAATATCATGAAGTTTATTTTAAAAGTTAATTAATAAAATAAATGCAAGTTTTCAAAATCCGTTAACAACAACAACAACAACAAAAACAACAAAAAACATGTCATTCAATGACATAATAAGTGCCTATAGCAATCAGCGTTGCTTTCAAGCATTTCCATGTGACGGAGGTGTTCCTTTATGTCCATATCGATTGATCATAGCCCAAAGTGAATTATCGAAAAACTAACTGTGTATAACAGTAACTGTAAACATGTTTTTAAAGTTAAGTAAGAATCACAAGAAGTTTATTTTAAACGTTAATTTAAAAGAAAATTTAAAACCTTTAATTCTTAATTTTTGAAATTTAAATTCGATTTGTTTATAAAAATAAATATACAGCTTTCGTAATATGAACGAAGAAACCATATCTTGTCTACATCTCCCAGCTGAGGAAATATTTAAATTGATCGGACGATTATCCTCGTCTTTGTTATTTTTAATAACTAGTTATTGCCGTTTTAATACTACGAACAAATTATTTTTTTTTTAACACCTGTTAATCGAACAGTTAATTTTTGACAAAAGATAAGATAAGAAAATTGGTTTTTTCAGAGTTTTTATTCTGTCTGTAATTTATAAAATAAACTTAAAAATAAATAAATTTAAATGAAATTAAAGTCCATTTTTGCTACTTCCGGTTTCTTACAGTTAGTCACTCACTCACCCCTCTCTCTATTTGTCTATATGACTCTCTTTTTCTCTCTCTATGTATGTAATGCACGCCAAGGGGAATAATGAAGAACCTTTAAAGATGATTGACTAAAATTGACTTCCGGAATAAATAAACAGTAAATTACATGTCCAAACTAGTTTGTTCATTTTTAAATTAAGTCTTGATATGTCCGTATTTAAGTACGGTTATTTATTTATAAACAATAAACAGGAATAAAAGGTGTTTTTTATTGGATTCTAAGTTCGTTCAACTAGTAAATAAACAGTAACTTCATGTGAGGAGCAACTTTAATTGTTGTTGAATTCCATCTTAATAGGTCCATGGTCCAGTTAAAAATATTTCTTTATTTACAATATAAAGGAATATATATTAATTTGAATGAGAATCTTTATTCATTATTCAAGCGAGTAAACATTAAATTACACATGAAGAAGTACTTTAAATAATTTTAAATTCCATCTTAATATGTCCATTACTACAGTAAGATTTATTTTTTTACAAATAATATAAGGGAATGCCAATTATTAATATGAGATTCTTTATTCATTCTTCTAGCAATTAAACATTAAATTACCTATGAGCAGCAAGTTTAATTATTTTTCAATTTCATCTACATGTGTCAATATTACAATAAAAGTATTTATTTGTAAATAATATAAAGGAATGCCAATTATTAATATGAGATTCTTTATTCATTCTTCTAGCAATTAAACATTAAATTACATATGAGCAGCAAGTTTAATTATTTTTTAATTTCATCTTCATGTGTCAATATTAAAGTACAAATATTTATTTGTAAATAATATAAAGGAATGCCAATTATTAATATGAGATTCTTTATTCATTCTTCTAGCAATTAAAGTTTAAATTACATATGAGCTGCAAGTTTAATTATTTTTAAATTTCATCTTCATGTGTTAATATTAAAGTACAAATATTTATTTCTAAATAATATAAAGGAATGCCAATTATTAATATTAGATTCTTTATTCATTATTCTTGCAATTAAACTTTAAATTACATATGAGCAGCAAGTTTAATTATTTTTAAATTTCATCTTCATGTGTCAATATTAAAGTACAAATATTTATTTGTAAATAATATAAAGGAATGCCAATTATTAATATGAGATTCTTTATTCATTCTTCTTGCAATTAAACATTAAATTCCATATGAGCAGCAAGTTTAATTATTTTTAAATTTCATCTTCATGTGTCAATATTACAGTACAAATATTTATTTGTAAATAATATAAAGGAATGCCAATTATTAATATGAGATTCTTTATTCATTCTTCTAGCAATTAAACATTAAATTACATATGAGCAGCAAGTTTAATTATTTTTAAATAACATATTAATAAGTACACATTCTAATAAAAATATGTATAGAAATCAGCGTAGAATTCAAGGATTTTCGTGTCACGGAGGTGTTGGTTTACTTCCATATCGATTGATTACAGCCCAGAGTGAAGGTTTGAAAAACTACGTGTGTCTAACAGTTTCTCTACACATGTCTATTAAGTTAAATAGGTATCATATGAAGTATATTCTAAAAGTTAATTTAAAAAATAAATGCAAGTTTTCAAAATCCGTTAACAACAAAAAAAAATTTAATAAAAACGTGTCATTCAATGATATAATATGTGCCTATAGCAATCAGCGTAGCTTTCAAGCATTTCCATGTGACGGAGGTGTTGCTTTACTTCCATATCGATTGATTTCGGTCCGGAGTGAAGGTTTGAAGAACTAAGTGTGTATAACATTGTCTGTACACATGTCTATTCAGTTAAGTAGGAATCTCAAGAAGTTTATTTTGAAAGGTAATTTAAAGGAAAATTTAAAAAACTTAATTCTTAATTTATGAAATTTAAATTCGATTTATTTAAAAAAAATTAAGAAAGCTTTCGTAATAGGAAGGAAGACAAATTATGATTTTAACATCTCTAAGCTGATTAAATGTTTACATTAATCGGACGACTATCCCCGTCTTTGTTATTTATAATAACTAGTTTTTGCAGTTTTAATATTACGGACAAGTAATGTTTTTTAACACCTTTTAATCAAACCGTCAATTTTAGACAAAAGATACGATGATAAATTTGGTTTTATCAGCCTTCTTATTCTGTCTGTAATTTAAAAAATAAAATTAAAAATTAATAAACTTAAATTTCCGGTTTCCTGCAGTTAGTCTCTCACTCACCCCTCTCTTTATTTATCTCCATAACTCTCTTTTTCTCTCTCTATGTATGTAATGCAGGCCAAGGGGAAATAACGAAGACCCTTTACAGCTGATTGACTTAAATTGACTTCCGGAATTTAAATAACATTGGTAAATTAAACAAAAAAATGGTTTTAAAATTAATAAAACCAAATGAATATGCGTGTAAAATTCGAAAATTGATTTTTATATCGATATACTAAAATTAAAATAAAATTGGAAACGAATGAAAGGTTGTATTGGACCTAAAATGGTTGGTGATCGACTTTCGATTTGTGTTCGTTAATAGATTATAATTAGTATACGATAATCGAATTGGAACAGGAATACATTTACAACTTTAATAAAACTTAAGTCGTGGGGACCGATTTTCTACTGTTATTCACTCATCGCTTTTGAAAACTACTCGCTCGTACTTAAAAAATAACAATAATAATAAAAGGAATCTGTTTAGTATAAAATCGATGCCCCTCATTTAAATTTAAAACAATATTTAATTCTGTTCGTTTCGTACTACAGTAACGCATTCTAAAGCTAGGAAGATCAGATCATTACTTAAGGAAAAATATACAACGGATCCAACTCAGTTAATTTTAAATTAAGACTTAAATTTATTCGTTTCCTGCTACGTTTACGTGTTTCGACGATAGGGGGATCAATTTATTACTTACCAACAATAGAAAACTGATCCCCCGCATTTAAGTTTCTAACGTCATATTTAATGCCGTTCGTTTCTTGCTATGTAGACGTGTTTTAATGCTAGACAGAATCAGTTTATTACTTAACAACAATATAAAACAGATCCCCCAACTCTTTCAATTGGAAAAGAACATTGACTTCTGTTCGCTAAGTGTGTATAACAGTTTCTCTACACATCTCTATTAAGTTAAATAGGAAGCTCATGAAGTTTATTTTAAAAGTTAATTAATAAAATAAATGCAAGCTATCAACATCCGTTCACAACAACAACAACAACAAAAACAAAAAAACAAACATGTGATTCAATGATATAATAAATGCCTATAGACATCCGCGTAGCATTCAAGCATTTTCATGTGACGGATGTGTTCCTTTATGTCCATATCGATTGATTATAGCCCAGAGTGAATTATCGAAAATCTAAGTGGGTATAACAGTTTCTGTACACATGTCTATTAAGTTAAAAAGGAATATCAAGAAGTTTATTTTAAAAGTTAATTAATAAAATAAATGCAAGTTTTCAAAATCCGTTAACAACAACAACAACAACAACAAAAAACATGTCATTCAATGACATAATAAATGCCTATAGCAATCAGCGTTGCTTTCAAGCATTTCCATGTGACGGAGGTGTTCCTTTATGTCCATATCGATTGATCATAGCCCAAAGTGAATTATCGAAAAACTAAGTGTGTATAACAGTATCTGTAAACATGTCTATAAAGTTAAATAGGAATCTCAATAAGTTTATTTTAAACGTCAATTTAAAAGATAATTTAAAACCTTTAATTCTTAATTTTTGAAATTTAAATTCGATTTATTTATAAAAATAAATATACAGCTTTCGTAATAAGAACGAAGACACCAAATCTTGGCTACATCTCCCAGCTGAGGAAATATTTAAATTGATCGGACGATTATCCTCGTCTTTGTTATTTTTAATAACTAGTTATTGCCGTTTTAATTTTACGAACAAGTTATTTTTTTTTTAACACCTGTTAATCGAACAGTTAATTTTCGACAAAAGATAAGATAAGAAAATTGGTTTTTTCAGAGTTTTTATTCTGTCTGTAATTTAAAAAATAAAATTAAAAATAAATAAATTTAAATGAAATTAAAGTCCATTTTTGCTACTTCCGGTTTCCAGCAGTTACACTCTCACTCACCCCTCTCTTTATTTATCTCCATAACTCTCTTTTTCTCTCTCTATGTATGTAATGCAGGCCAAGGGGAATAATGAAGACCCTTTACAGCTGATTGACTTAAATTGACTTCCGGAATAAAATAAACAGTAAATTACATGTCCAAACTAGTTTGTTTATTTTTCAAATTAAGTCTTGATATGTCCTTATTTAAGTACGGTTATTTATTTATAAACAATATACAGGAATAAAAGGTGTTTTTTATTGGATTCTAAGTTCGTTCAACTAGTAAATAAACAGTAACTTCATGTGAGGAACTACTTTAATTGTTGTTGAATTCCATCTTAATATGTCCATCGTCCAGTTAAAATATTTCTTTATTTACAATATAAAGGAATATATATTAATTTGAATGAGAGTCTTTCTTCATTATTCAAGCGAGTAAACATTAAATTCCATTTGAGCAGCAAGTTTAATTATTTTTTAATTTCATCTTCATGTGTACATATTACAGTACAAATATTTATTTCTAAATAATGTAAAGGAATGCCAATTATTAATATGAGATTCTCTGTTCATTCTTCTAGCAATTAAACATTAAATTACATATGAGCAGCAAGCTTAATTATTTTAAATTTCATCTTCATGTGTCCATATTACAGTACAAATATTTATTTCTAAATAATATAAAGGAATGCCAATTATTAATATGAGATTCTCTGTTCATTCTTCTAGCAATTAAACATTAAATTACATATGAGCAGCAAGCTTAATTATTTTTAAATAACATCTTAATAAGTACACATTCTAGTAAAAATATGCATAGAAATCAGCGTAGCATTCAAGCATTTTCGTGTAACGGAGGTGTTGGTTTACTTCCATATCGATTGATTACAGCCCAGAGTGAAGGTTTGAAAAACTAAGTGTGTCTAACAGTTTCTCTACACATGTCTATTATGTTACATAGGTAGCATAAGAAGTTTTATTCTAAAAGTTAATTAATAAAATAAATGCAAGTTTTCAAAATACGTAAACAACAACGAAAAATTTAATAAAAACGTGTCATTCAATGATATAATATGTGCCTATAGCAATCAGCGTAGCATTCAAGCATTTCCTTGTTACGGAGGTGTTGCTTTACTTCCATATCGAATGATTTCCGTCCGGAGTGAAGGTTTGAAGAACTAAGTGTGTATAACATTGTCTGTACACATGTCTATTCAGTTAAGTAGGAATCTCAAGAAGTTTAATTTGAATGGTAATTTAAAGGAAAATTTAAAAAACTTAATTCTTAATTTTTGAATTTTAAAATCGATTTATTTAAAAAACATTAAGAAAGCTTTCGTAATAGGAACGAAGACAAATTATGATTTTTACATATCTAAGCTGATTAAATGTTTACATTAATCGGACGACTATCCCCGTCTTTGTTATTTTTAATAACTAGTTTTTGCAGTTTTAATATTACGAACAAGTAATGTTTTTTAACACCTTTTAATCAAACCGTCAATTTTAGACAAAAGATACGATGATAAATTTGGTTTTATCAGCCTTCTTATTCTGTCTGTAATTTTAAAAATAAAATTAAAAATAAATAAATTTAAATGAAATTAAAGTCCATTTTTGCTACTTCCGGTTTCCAGCAGTTACACTCTCACTCACCCCTCTCTTTATTTATCTCCATAACTCTCTTTTTCTCTCTCTATGTATGTAATGCAGGCCAAGGGGAAATAACGAAGACCCTTTGCAGCTGATTGACTTAAAATGACTTCCGGAATTTAAATAATAATGGTAAATTAAACAAAAAAAATCGTTTTAAAATTAATAAAACCAAATGAATATGCGTGTAAAATTCGAAAATTGATTTTTATATCGATATACTTAAATTATAGTAAAACTGGAAACGAATGAAAGGTTCTATTGGACCTAAAATGGTTTGTGATCGACTTTCGATCTGTAGTTTTTAATAAATTTATAATTAGTAAACGATAATCGAATTGGAAAGGAATACATTGAAAGCTTTATTAAAACTGAAGGCGTGGGGACCGATTTTCTACTGTTATTCACTAATAAGCTCATCTCTTTTGAAAACTACTCGCTCGTACTTAAAAAATAATAATAATAATAATAAAAGGAATCTGTTTAGTCTAAAATCGACCCCCCTCATTTAAATTTAAAACAATATTTAATTCTGTTCGTTTCGTACTAGAGTAACGCATTCTAAAGCTAGGAAGATCAGATCATTACTTAGGAAAAATATACAACGGATCCAACTCAGTTAATTTTAAATTAAGACTTAAATTTATTCGTTTCCTAATACGTTTACGTGTTTCGATGCTAGGGGGATCAATCTATTACTTAACAACAATAGAAAACAGATCCCCCGCATTTAATTTTCTAACGTAATATTTAATACCGTTCGTTTCTTAATATGTTTACGTGTTTCGATGCCAGGGGGATCAATCTATTACTTAACAACAATAGAAAACAGATCCCCCGCATTTAATTTTCTAACGTAATATTTAATACCGTTCGTTTCTTAATATGTTTAAGTGTTTCGATGCCAGGGGGATCAATCTATTACTTAACAACAATAGAAAACAGATCCCCCGCATTTAATTTTCTAACGTAATATTTAATACCGTTCGTTTCTTAATATGTTTACGCGTTTCGATGCCAGGGGGATCAATCTATTACTTAACAACAATAGAAAACAGATCCCCCACATTTAATTTTCTAACGTAATATTTAATACCGTTCGTTTCTTAATATGTTTACGCGTTTCGATGCCAGGGGGATCAATCTATTACTTAACAACAATAGAAAACAGATCCCCCGCATTTAATTTTCTAACGTAATATTTAATACCGTTCGTTTCTTAATATGTTTACGCGTTTCGATGCCAGGGGGATCAATCTATTACTTAACAACAATAGAAAACAGATCCCCCACATTTAATTTTCTAACGTAATATTTAATACCGTTCGTTTCTTAATATGTTTAAGTGTTTCGATGCCAGGGGGAACAATCTATTACTTAACAACAATAGAAAACAGATCCCCCGCATTTAATTTTCTAACGTAATATTTAATACCGTTCGTTTCTTAATATGTTTACGCGTTTCGATGCCAGGGGGATCAATCTATTACTTAACAACAATAGAAAACAGATCCCCCAACTCTTTTAATTTTAAAAGAACATTCACTTCTATTCGCTAAGTACTACAATATTGCAAAGTCGGGGATCGATTCTGCATTAAAATCAATATATAAACTGATCCCTCACTTTGTTTTTACGCATTTATATTCTAGATTTATGACGGATGTTCGGAGCTTTAAATTATAATATCGGTGATCGATTCTATACAATAATCACTACATAAACTGATCCCTGACTATGTTACCATGTTGAACTCTGTTGGTATATAACATAAATTTGGGGGATCGATTCTTTATTATAATCAATACATAAACCGATCCCTTTCTTCGTGTCCGTGAGGATATGTTTTCATATAGAAAAGTGGGGGATCGATTCTCTATTATAATCATTACATAAACTGATCCCTCAATTTGTGGGCGTGTATTTTTTTTTATGTTTTTACGTTAGATTTACGGCCGGATGTTCAGGGTTTTTGTTCCGATAAAGTGAGGGATTGACTCTGTATTATAATCTATACAAAAACTGATCCCCGACTTTGTGACCATGACGGGGTGATCGATCCTATGTTATAATCAATACATAAACCGATCCCCGACTTTATGACCATTCATGGGGTGATCGATTCTTTATCGTAATCAATACAGAAACTGATCCCCGACTTTGTGACCATGAGGGGTGATCCATTCTTTATTATAATTATTACATAAACTGATCCCCGACTTTGTCGCCATGATGAATCGTTGTTAGTATATAATATAAAAGTCGGGGATTGATTCTTTATTATAATGAATAGATAAACTGATCCCTAACTTTGTGACCATGATTGACTGATGTTACTGCATAATTTTGAGGTCGGGGATCGATTCTACATTAAAATCAATACATAAACTGAACCCTCACTTTGTTTTTACGCATTTATATTCTAGAGTTATGACGGATTTTCGGAGCTTTAAATTATAAAATGGGGGATCGATTCTATACAATAATCACTACATAAACTGATCCCTGACTATGTTACCATGTTGAACTCTGTTGGTATATAATATAAATTTGGGGGATCTATTCTATATTATAATCAATACAAAAACTCATCCCCGACTTTGTGACCATAACGGGGTGATCGATTCTTTATTGTAATCAATACATAAACTGATCCCCGACTTTGTCACCATGATGAATCCTTGTTAGTATATAATATAAAAGTCGGGGATAGATTCTGTATATTAATGAATAGATAAACTGATCCCTCACTTTCTGACCATGATGGACTGATGTTACTACATAATGCAAAGTCGGGGATCGATTCTGTATTAAAATCAATACATAAACTGAACCCTCACTTTGTTTTTACGCATTTAGATTCTACATTTATGACGGATGTTTGGAGCTTTAAGTTATAAAATCGGATATCGATTCTATACAATAATCAGTACATAAACTGATCCCTGACTAGCATTCAAGCATTTCCATGTGACGGAGGCGTTGCTTTACTTCCTTAGCGATTGATTATAGGACAGAGTAAATTGTTGAAAGTCAAGTCTGTCTGTCTGTCTGTCTGTCTGTCTGACTGTCTGTCTATCTATCTATCTATCTATCTATCTATCTATAAAGTGTAAATAAATTAATTTCTAAAATTTTAGCTCAACTTTATTAAAGTTTTTAAAAACAAAAAAGAAAATTTCTTCTCAAGAGCTGCCAACCCGTGGAAGATGTGGAGCGTCAAGGCCGCTTTGAAATATTTATATATTTTTTTTTATTTAAAGTATACATTACTGATTATGAATAAAGAAATAATCCGACAATTTATTAAACTCACCCTACGTTGTCATGGAAACGGAAGGGACTTGGCCAATTGCTAAGGTCGGTCGTCATGGAAACGACCTGAAGACGGCAATTTACTTCACGACATTGAAAGGATATTTTTGGCTTTTTTTTTTGTTTTTTGATGGTTTTTTGGTCAGAAAAAAAAAGGCATGAAACAAAACAATCCGGAAAAACCGTTCCGTTTGCAAGAAACTGAATTTATTATTTCAATGTTATTCAAAGGTTGATTTGAAATTTCGTTGAAAGTTTAATTAAAAACAAAAAAAAACAAGAGGAATTTACATTTGCATAATACAAATAAGACAGCCGTTTGTCTTTACGGGTCACCGGCCTTGGTTGGGGGGAAGGACGGAGGTGAGGTGGTGGTGGTGGTGGTGGTGGTGGTGATGTGATTCATTCTATCTTCTTCTCTTTCTTCTTATTCTTTATTCAAATCTAACCTGTGTGTATCAAATTTTCCAAGCCTTCTTTCTGAATCAAATGTTTCCCACGAACTACGTCTCTCTATCTTTTACATGATCATCAGGATCAATGTATCTTTTTCGTTTCCGTCCTTTTCGAAAACATTGTCGTTTTTCAAAGTCCCGACCCATAACATCCGCATCGTCCTTCTGTAGAGCCACGTTTAAGTGAATTCAAATTTTTTCCCTTCATCTTTGATGACATTGTTCATCACTCAGTTCCATATTAAAAACACAGACATCACAAGTCAATACATAAACACTTCTTCTTCTTCTTCTTCTTCTTCTTCTTCTTCTTCTTCTTCTTCTTAAGCCATATGTAAACTAGTGGACGTAATGGTTGACGATTAAAAGCTGGCGAAGGTCCTAGTTGCTAATTAATATGTTCATCGAATTAGTCGTGGCTCTCCATGTCTTTCGCTTCTTTACAGTTTTAGTGTCGTCCTTACCAATTTCGTTGAAAAAAATCCATTGACCGAGACTCTCTACATGGGTTCCGCCTTCCTATAATTTTTGGCCAACCATCTTTTGGTTAATGTTCAGCGTGAAAAATGAACATGAAAAGCAGGCCGGTCACGTCTCTCCACATGGATCTCTAATTTTTTGACATCGTGCACGGTCGTATCTCTGTGAGATCGTCCATTTGTAGTCTCGAACATGTTCACGTTGCTCCACATCTTCCTATTTTAAATTGCCGCATTACTTCACGCACCCACACATGCACTCGCTCTCGCACCCGGATGCACATACCGTTGCTCCGGCACATGCGCATTCACTCTCGCACTCACTCTCGCACCAGGATGCACTCTCGCACCCACACATGCACTCGCTCTCGCACCCGGATGCACATACCGTTGCTCCGGCACATGCGCATTCACTCTCGCACCCACACATGCACTCGCTCTCGCACCCGGATGCACATACCGTTGCTCCGGCACATGCGCATTCACTCTCGCACTCACTCTCGCACCAGGATGCACTTACCCTTGATCCGGCACATGCGCATTCACTCTCGCACCCACACATGCACTCGCTCTCGCACCCGGATGCACAAGCGCATTCACTCTCACAGTTGCGTAAAACATAGTATGGCACAAGGTCTTAGGGTTAGGGTTAGGGTTAAGGCTAGGGTTAGGGTTAGGTTTATGGGTTAGGGTTAGGTTTATGGCTACGGTTAGGGTTAGGGTTAGTGTTATTGGTTAGGGTTAGGGTTAAGGCTAGGGTTAGGGTTAGGGTTAGGATTATTGGTTAGGGTTAAGGCTAGGCTTAGGGTTAGGGTTAGGGTTATTGGTTAGGTTTTAGTTGTTTTGGTTAGGGTTAGGGTTAGGGTTATTGGTTAGTGTTTAGTGGTTAGGGTTAGGGTTATTGTTTATGGTTAGGGTTAGGTTTCGGTTTTAGGGTTAGGGTCATTGGTTAGGGTTAGGGTTAGGGTTACGGTGAGTGTTATTGGTTAGGGTTTAGTGGTTAGGGTTAGGGTTAGGGTTATTGTTTAGGGTTAGGGGTTAGGGTTCAGTTTTAGGGTTAGGGTCATTGGTTAGGGTTAGGGTTAGGTTTCCGGTTAGGGTTATTGGTTACGGTTTACTGGTTAGGGTTAGGGTTAGGGTTATTGTTTAGGGTTAGGGGTTAGGGTTCAGTTTTAGGGTTAGGGTCATTGGTTAGGGTTAGGGTTAGGGTTATTGGTTAGGGTTTAGTGGTTAGGGTTAGGGTTAGGGTTATTGTTTAGGGTTAGGGTTATTGGTTAGGGTTAGGGTCATTTGTTAGGGTTAGGGTGTAGTGGTTAGGTTTAGGGTTAGGGTTATTGTTTAGGGTTAGGGTTAGGGTTAGGGTAATGGGTTAGACAACGATTTCTTCATTAATTAATAAATACCCATATTAACAAAAAAAATTTTATGTCTACATTCGTCGTTTTTAATTTTTAAGAAAAAGTCTTGTTGGAACAAAAACAGAATCCAGATCGCGATATGAATTGAGATCGCCAGAAAGCGCGCCTTTGCGTCCGACTTTCGTCCAACAACGGCAACGCGATCGACTCAGGGGCTAATGCTGACAACCCGATCGCGTGCTGGAACACGCTGCAAGGCGGCTTCTCGATATAGGTCAATGTTTCATTCATGCACTTGTACATAATTTCTTTTGAAGTCGACCGGACGATTTGAAAGAGATTGTCAAGATCGAGTGCGCCAGTGACTCATTTCGGCCAGGTGTGTACAGCTATCTTCAGTTACTGAAAACACAATATATAGTATGGCACAAGGCTAATACAAAAAATAAAATATAGTCTGTCTATATATAAAAATAAGTGCTTAATATTTTAAATTAAATCAAGTTTTATTAATCAGTTTTTTCTGCCGACGCGTTCCGTTCTTTGAAACATCTTATATACTATTGCACAATTCCAAGACAAAAAAAAACAAAGTCAGGTCTGTCTGTCTGTCTGTCTGTCTGTCTGTCTATCTATCTATCTATCTATCTATCTATCTATCTATCTATCTATCTGTCTGTCTGTCTGTGAAAACATTACTAATTAGTTATTTAATGATATCAAGTTTTACTGATCAAAGTTTATCTGACGCCATGTTCCGTTCTTTGAAACACAAAATATATTATGGCACAAGGCCAATAAAAAAAAAAATCTATAATTCTATCTATCTATCTATCTATATATCTATCTATATTTAAAGTGTAAATAAATTAATGTCTAAAATTTTAGTTCAACTTTATTAAAGTTTTAAAAATAAAAAAAAAGATTTATTCTCAAAAGCTGCCAACCCGTGGAAGATGTGGAGCGTCAAGACCGCTTTGAAATATTTGTATATTATTTTATTTAAATTATACATTACTTATTATGAATAAAGGAATAATCCGACAATTTATTAAACGCACCCTACGTTGTCATGGAAACGGAAGGGACTTGGCAAATTGCAAACGGCGTCGTCATGGAAACGACCTGAAGACTGGAATTTACTTACCGTCAATGAAAGAATCTTTTGGGGGTTTTTTTTATGGTTTTTTGTCAAAAAAAAAAAAAAGGCATGAAACAAAACAATCCGGAAAAACCGTTCCGTTTGCAAAAGAGCTGAATTTATTTCAATGTTATTCAAAGGTTGATTTGAAATTTCGTTGAAAGTTTAATTAAAAACAAAAAAACAAGAGGAATTTACATTTGCATAATACATATAAGACAGCCGTTTGTCTTTACGGGTCACCGGCCTTGGTTGGGGGCGGGGGGAGGACGGAGGTGAGGTGGTGGTGGTGCTGTGATTCATTCTATCTTCTTATCTTTCTTCTTATTCTTTATTCAAATCTAACCTGTGTGTATCAAATTTTCCAAGCCTTCTTTCTGCATCAAATGTTCCCACGAACTACGTCTCTCTATCTTTTACATGATCATCAGTATCAATGTATCTTTTACGTTTCCGTCATTTTCGAAAACATAGTCGTTTTTCACAGTCCCGATCCATAACATCCGCATCGTCCTCCTGTAGAGCCACGTTCCAGTGAATTCAAATTTATTTCCTTCATATTTGATGACAGTGTTCAGCACTCAGTTCCAAATTAAAAAGACAGACATCACAAGTCAATACATAAACACTTCTTCTTCTCTTAAACCATATGTAAACTAGTTGACGTAATGGCTGACGATTAAAAGCTGGCGAAGGTCCTAGTTGCTCATTAATATGTATATCGAATTAGTCGTGGCTCTCCGCGTCTTTCACTTCTTTGCAGATTTAGTGTCGTCCTCATACGTCACTTCTAATCAATTTAGTTGCAAAAAAATCCATTGACTGAGACTCTCTACATGGGTTCCGCCTTCCATTATTTTTTGGTAAACCATCTTTTTTCGTTTTACTGTTTTCGAATAAATATTATCGGTCGTGACATGATTGTCCGAGTGTGTCGAATGGCTGGCACTTAATTGTCCGATAAAACAAGCGATTACAAGATGAACCCTTGCTCTGTTAGTGCTTTAAGTCGGAAGCAAATTGTGGCCCTCGCCTATAAAGAGGAAATATATGTAATAGGTACATCGCGAAAAACAAAAAGAACAAAAAAACCACGAGAAAAAAAAACATGTCATAAAATGTTAAAATAATTGCCTATATCAATCGGCATAGCATTCAAGCTTTTTCATGTGACGGAGGTGTTGCTTCACTTCCATATCGATTGATTACTGCCCAGAGTGAAGCTTTGGAAAAATAAGTGTGTATAACAGTTTCTCTACACATGTCTATTAAGTAAAATAAGAATCTCCCGTAGTTTATTTTAAACGTTAATTAATAAAATAAATGCAAGTTTTCAAAATCCGTTAACAACAACAACAACAACAACAACAACAACAACAACAAAAAACATGTCATTCAATGACATAATAAGTGCCTGTAGCAATCAGCGTTGCATTCAAGCATTTCCATGTGACGTATGTGTTCATTTATGTCCATATCGATTGATCATAGCCCAGAGTGAATTATCGAAAAACTAAGTGTGTATAACAGTATCTGTACACATGTCTATTAAGTTAAATAGGAATCTCAAGAAGTTTATTTTAAACGTTAATTTAAAAGAAAATTTAATAACTTTAATTCTTAATTTTTGAAATTTAAATTCGATTTATTTATAAAAATAAATATACAGCTTTCGTAATAGGAACGAAGACACCATATCTTGTCTACATTTCCCAGCTGAGGAAATATTTAAATTGATCGGACGATTATCCTCGTCTTTGTTATTTTTAATAACTAGTTATTGCCGTTTTAATATTACGAACAAGTTATTTTTTTTTTAACACCTGTTAATCGAACAGTTAATTTTTGACAAGAGATAAGATAAGAAAATTGGTTTTTTCAGAGTTTTTATTCTGCCTGCAATTTATAAAATAAAATTAAAAATAAATAAATTTAAATGAAATTAAAGTCCATTTTTGCTACTTCCGGTTTCCAGCAGTAACACTCTCACTCACCCCTCTCTTTATTTATCTCCATAACTCTCTTTTTCTCTCTCTATGTATGTAATGCAGGCCAAGGGGAATAATGAAGACCTTTTACAGCTGATTGACTTAAATTGACTTCCGGAATTTAAATAATATTGGTAAATTAAACAAAAAAATGGTTTTAAAATTAATAAAACCAAATGAATATGCGTGTAAAATTCGAAAATTGATTTTTATATCGATATTCTAAAATTAAAATAAAATTGGAAACGAATGAAAGGTTGTATTGGACCTAAAATGGTTGGTGATCGACTTTCGATTTGTGTTCGTTAAGAGATTATAATTAGTATACGATAATCGAATTGGAACAGGAATACGTTTACAACTTTAATAAAACTTAAGTCGTGGGGACCGATTTTCTACTGTTATTCACTCATCGCTTTTGAAAACTACTCGCTCGTACTTGAAAAATAATAATAATAATAAAAGGAATCTCTTTAGTATAAAATCGATGCCCCTCATTTAAATTTAAAACAATATTTAATTCTGTTCGTTTCGTACTACAGTAACGCATTCTAAAGCTAGGAAGATCAGATCATTACTTAAGGAAAAATATACAACGGATCCAAATCAGTTAATTTTAAATTAAGACTTAAATTTATTCGTTTCCTGCTACGTTTAAGTGTTTCGACGATAGGGGGATCAATTTATTACTTACCAACAATAGAAAACAGATCCCCCGCATTTAAGTTTCTAACGTCGTATTTAATGCCGTTCGTTTCTTGCTATGTAGACGTGTTTTAATGCTAGAGAGAATCAGTTTATTACTTAACAACAATATAAAACAGATCCCCCAACTCTTTTAATTGTAAAAGAACATTGACTTCTATTCGCTAAGTGTGTATAACAGTTTCTCTACACATATCAATTAAGTTAAATAGGAAGCTCATGAACTTTATTTTAAAAGTTAATTAATAAAATAAATGCAAGCTATCAACATCCGTTCACAACAGCAACAACAACAACAACAAAAAAAACAAAAAAACAAACATGTGATTCAATGATATAATAAATGCCTACAGTCATCCGCGTAGCATTCAAGCATTTTCATGTGATGGATGTGTTCCTTTATGTCCATATCGATTGATTATAGCCCAGAGTGAATTATCGAAAAACTAAGTGTGTATAACAGTTTCTGTACACATGTCTATTAAGTTTAATAGGAATATCATGAAGTTTATTTTAAAAGTTATTTAATAAAATAAATGCAAGTTTTCAAAATCAGTTAACAACAACAACAACAACAACAACAACAACAACAAAAAAAACAACAAAAAACATGTCATTCAATGACATAATAAGTGCCTATAGCAATCAGCGTTGCATACAAGCATTTCCATGTGACGGAGGTGTTCCTTTATGTCCATATCGATTGATTATAGCCCAGAGTGAATTATCGAAAAACTAAGTGCGTATAACAGTTTCTGTACACATGTCTATTAAGTTAAATAGGAATATCATGAAGTTTATTTTGAAAGTTAATTAATAAAATAAATGCAAGTTTTCAAAATCCGTTAACAACAACAACAACAACAACAACAAAAAACATGTCATTCAATGACATAATAAGTGCCTATAGCAATCAGCGTTGCATTCAAGCATTTCCATGTGACGGAGGTGTTGCTTTACTTCCACATAGATTGATTTCGGCCCAGAGTGAAGGTTTGAAAAACTAAGTGTGTATAACATTGTCTGTACACATGTCTATTAAGTTAAATAAGAATCTCAAGAAGTTTATTTTAAACGTTAATTTAAAAGATAATTTAAAACCTTTAATTCTTAATTTTTGAAATTTAAATTCGTTTTATTTATAAAAATAAGTATACAGCTTTCGTAATATGAACGAAGACACCATATCTTGTCTACATCTCCCAGCTGAGGAAATATTTAAATTGATCGGACGATTATCCTCGTCTTTGTTATTTTTAATAACTAGTTATTGCCGTTTTAATATTACGAACAAGTTACTTTTTTTTTTAACACCTGTTTATCGAACAGTTAATTTTTGACGAAAGATAAGATAAGAAAATTGGTTTTTTCAGAGTTTTTATTCTGTCTGTAATTTATAAAATAAAATTAAAAATAAATAAATTTAAATGAAATTAAAGTCCATTTTTGCTACTTCCTGTTTCTTACAGTCACTCTCTCACTCACTCACCCCTCTCTTCATTTGTCTACATGACTCCCTTTTTCTCCCTCCATGTATGTAATGCACGCCAAGGGGAATAATGAAGAACCTTTAAAGATGATTGACTAAAATTGACTTCCGGAATAAATAAACAGTAAATTACATGTCCAAACTAGTTTGTTTATTTTTAAATTAAGTCTTGATATGTCCGTATCTAAGTACAGTTATTTATTTATAAACAATATACAGGAATACAAGGTGTTTTTTATTGGATTATAAGTTCGTTCAACTAGTAAATAAACAGTAACTTCATGTGAGGAACAACTTTAATTGTTGTTGAATTCCATCTTAATATGTCCATGGTCCAGTTAAAAATATTTCTTTATTTACAATATAAAGGAATATATATTAAGTTGAATGAGAATCTTTATTCATTATTCAAGCGAGTAAACATGAAATTACACATGAAGAAGTACTTTAAATAATTTTAAATTCCATCTTAATATGTCCATTACTACAGTAACATTTATTTTTTTACAAATAATACAAAGGAATGCCAATTATTAATATGAGATTCTTTATTCATTCTTCTAGCAATTAAACTTTAAATTACATATGAGCAGCAAGTTTAACTATTTTTAAATTTCATCTTCACGTGGCAATAATAAAGTACAAATATTTATTTGTAAATAATATAAAGGAATGCCAATTATTAATATGAGATTCTTTATTCATTCTTCTAGCAATTAAAGGATAAATTACATATGAGCAGCAAGTTTAATTATTTTTAAATTTCATCTTCATGTGTCAATATTAAAGTACAAATATTTATTTCTAAATAATATAAAGGAATGCGAATTATTAATATGAGATTCTTTATTCATTCTTCTAGCAATTAAACATTAAATTACATATGAGCAGCAAGTTTAATTATTTTTAAATTTCATCTTCATGTGTCAATATTGCAGTACAAATATTTATTTTTAAATAATATAAAAGAATGCCAATTATTAATATGAAATTCTTTATTCATTCTTCTTGCAATTAAACTTTAAATTACATATGAGCAGCAAGTTTAATTATTTTTAAATTTCAGCTTCATGTGTCTTTATTACAATAAAAGTATTTATTTGTAAATAATATAAAGGAATGCCAATTATTAATATTAGATTCTTTATTCATTCTTCTCGCAATTAAACATTAAAGTACATATGAGCAGCAAGTTTAATTATTTTTAAATAACATATTAACAAGTACACATTCTAGTAAAAATATGTATAGCAATCAGCGTAGCATTCAAGCTTTTTCATGTCACGGAGGTGTTGGTTTACTTCCGTATCGATTGATTACAGCCCAGAGTGAAGGTCTGAAAAACGAAGTGTGTCTAACAGTTTCTCTACACATGTCTATTAAGTTAAATAGGTATCATATGAAGTTTATTCTAAAAGTTGATTTAAAAAATAAATGCAAATTTTCAAAATCCGTTAACAACAACAAAAAAATTAATAAAAACGTGTCATTCAATGATATAATATGTGCCTATAGCAATCGGCGTAGCATTCAAGCATTTCCTTGTGACGGAGGTGTTGCTTTACTTCCATATCGATTGATTTCGGTCCGGAGTGAAGGTTTGAAGAACTAAGTGTGTATAACATTGTCTGTACACATGTCTATTCAGTTAAGTAGGAATCTCAAGAAGTTTATTTTGAAAGGTAATTTAAAGGAAAATTTAAAAAACTTAATTCTTAATTTTTGAAATTTAAATTCGATTTATTTAAAAAAAAATTAAGAAAGCTTTCGTAATAGGAAGGAAGACAAATTATGATTTTAACATCTCTAAGCTGATTAAATGTTTACATTAATCGGACGACTATCCCCGTCTTTGTTATTTATAATAACTAGTTTTTGCAGTTTTAATATTACGGACAAGTAATGTTTTTTAACACCTTTTAATCAAACCGTCAATTTTAGACAAAAGATACGATGATAAATTTGGTTTCATCAGCCTTCTTATTCTGTCTGTAATTTAAAAAATAAAATTAAAAATAAATAAATTTAAATGAAATTAAAGTCCATTTTTGCTACTTCCGGTTTCCTGCAGTTAGTCTCTCACTCACCCCTCTCTTTATTTATCTCCATAACTCTCTTTTTCTCTCTCTATGTATGTAATGCAGGCCAAGGGGAATAATGAAGCACTTTTACAGCTGATTGACTTAAATTGACTTCCGGAATTTAAATAATATTGGTAAATTAAACAAAAAAATGGTTTTAAAATTAATAAAACCAAATGAATATGCGTGTAAAATTCGAAAATTGATTTTTATATCGATATTCTAAAATTAAAATAAAATTGGAAACGAATGAAAGGTTGTATTGGACCTAAAATGGTTGGTGATCGACTTTCGATTTGTGTTCGTTAAGAGATTATAATTAGTATACGATAATCGAATTGGAACAGGAATACGTTTACAACTTTAATAAAACTTAAGTCGTGGGGACCGATTTTCTACTGTTATTCACTCATCGCTTTTGAAAACTACTCGCTCGTA
The DNA here is from genome assembly GCA_037127315.1 of Ascarosepion bandense. Taxonomy (NCBI): domain Eukaryota; kingdom Metazoa; phylum Mollusca; class Cephalopoda; order Sepiida; family Sepiidae; genus Ascarosepion; species Ascarosepion bandense. Next base: position 10,431 of record JBBBDQ010002447.1, on the reverse strand, counting down.
CTTAAAAAATAATAATAATAATAAAAGGAATCTCTTTAGTATAAAATCGATGCCCCTCATTTAAATTTAAAACAATATTTAATTCTGTTCGTTTCGTACTACAGTAACGCATTCTAAAGCTAGGAAGATCAGATCATTACTTAAGGAAAAATATACAACGGATCCAACTCATTTAATTTTAAATTAAGACTTAAATTTATTCGTTTCCTGCTACGTTTAAGTGTTTCGACGATAGGGGGATCAATTTATTACTTACCAACAATAGAAAACTGATCCCCCGCATTTAAGTTTCTAACGTCATATTTAATGCCGTTCGTTTCTTGCTATGTATACGTGTTTTAATGCTAGAGAGAATCAGTTTATTAATTAACAACAATATAAAACAGATCCCCCCCCCAACTCTTTTCGGCTTCTATTCGCTAAGTATTGAGATGTGTATTTGATCGTATTTGTGATTAGTTTGTTACTTGATAACAATAGAAAAACCGATCCCCTCGACTATAGTCGAAAGAAATGTTTTAATTGTATTCGGTTAGCACTGTATAATTGTTTACTAATTGTATTGCGATTTGTTTTTCACGTGTCGATCTTTGGTTCTTTCGCTCGATCACTGAATAAGGGTTACCCTGAATATAATATGTCTTCATTTACCTGTTATCGAAAAATATATTATCTTTCGGGACATGATCGCCCCCAGTCTGTATAAGGGCTGGGCCCTAAATTGTCCGATTAAACAAGCGCCTACGGAACGCATATTCTGTTTGAGTTTCAAGTTGGAAGCGAATTCTGGCCCTAGCCTATAAAGAGGAAAGAAATGTTATAGGTAGATCGTGAAATAAAAAGAAACAACAAAAAACACGTGATTCAATGATATAATAAGTGCCTATTGCAATCAGCGTAGAATTCAAGCATTTTCATGTGACGGAGGTGTTGCTTTACATCCATATCGATCGATGACAGCCCAGAGTGAATGTTTGAAGAACTAAGTGTGTCTAACGGTTTTTCTACACATGTCTATTAAGTTAAATAGGAATCTCATGAACTTTATTTTAAAAGTTAATTAATAAAATAAATGCAAACTTTCAACGTCCGTTCACAACAACAACAACAACAACAATAACAACAACAACAAACAAAAAAAAACGATAAAAAAACAGGTCATTCAATGATATAATAAGTGCCTATAGCAATCAGCGTAGCATTTAAGCATTTTCATGTGACGGAGGTTTTGCTTTACTTCCTTATCGATTGATTCCAGCCCAACTTGAAGTTTTTGAAGAACTATGTGTGATAACTTTGTCTCTACACATGACTATTAATTAGAATAGGAATCTCCTGGAGTTTCTTTTTAAAAGTTAATTAACAAAATAAATGCAAGCTATCTAAAACCGTTAACAACAAAGAAACAAAAAAAAAAAAAAAAAAAAAAAAAAACATAAATAAAACGTGTCGTTCAATGGTATAATAAGTGCCTATAGCAATCAGCGTAGCATTGAAGCATTTTCATGTGACGGAGATGTTGCTTTACTTCCATATCGATTGATTCCAGCCCAGAGTGAAGGTTTGAAGAACTAAGTGCGTATAACAGTTTTTCTACACACGTCTATTAATTTAGATCGGAATCTCATGAAGTTTTTTTTAAAAGTTATTTAATAAAATACATGCAAGTTTTCAACATCAGTTCACAACAACAACAACAACAACAACAACAACAACAACAACAACAAAAAAACGTGTCATTTAATGATATAATAAGTGCCTATAGCAATCGGCATAGCATTCAAGCATTTTCATGTGACGGAGGTGTTGCTTTACTTCCATATCGATTGATTATAGGACAGAGTTAATTTTTGAAAGACAAGCGTGTCTGTCTGTCTGTATGTCTTTCTGTCTATCTATCTATCTATCTATCTATCTATCTATCTGTGAAAACATTACTAATTAAATTATTTAATGAAATCAAGTTTTACTGATCAAAGTTTATGTGACGCCATGTTCCGTTCTTTGAAACACAAATTATATTATGGCACAAGGCCAATAAAAAAAAATTTCAATAACTCTATCTATCTATCTATCTATCTATCTATAAAGAGTAAATAAAGTAATTTCTATAATTTTAGGTCAACTTTATTAAAGTTTTAAAAAAAAAAACGAAAATTTATTCTCAAGAGCTACCAACCCGTGGAAGAAGTGGAGCGTCAAGACCGCTTTGATATATTTATATATTTTTTTATTTAAACTATACATTAGTTATTAAGAATAAAGAAATAATGCGACAATTTATTAAACGCACCCTACGTTGTCATGGAAACGGAAGGGACTTGGCAAATTGCTAACGTCGTCGTCATGGAAACGACCTGAAGACGGCAATTTACTTACCGATGTTGAAACAATCGTTTTGGGGTGTTTTTTTTTCTATGCTTTTTTGGCCAAAAAAAAGGCATGAAACAAAAAAATTATGAAAAAAAAACCGTTCCGTTTGCAAGAAGCTGAATTTATTTCAATTTTATTCAAACGTTGATTAGAAATTTCATTGAAAGTTTAATTAAAAAAAACAAGAGGAATTTACATTTGCATAATACAAATATACGTTTGTCTTTATGGGTCACCGGCCTTGGTTGGGGGGAGGACGGAGGTGAGGTGGTGGTGGTGCTGTGATTCATTCTATCTTCTTCTCTTTCTTCTTATTCTTTATTAAAATCTAACCTGTGAGTATCAAATTTTCCAAGCCTTCTTTCTGAATCAAATGTTCCCACGAACTACGTATCTCTATCTTTTACATGATAATAAGTATCAATGTATTTTTTATCGTTTCCGTCCTTTTCGAAAACATTGTCGTTTTTCACAGTCCCGACCCATAACATCCGCATCGTCCTTCTGTAGAGCCACGTTTAAGTGAATTCAAAATTTTTCCCTTCATATTTGATGACATTGTTCATCACTCAGTTCCATATTAAAAACACAGACATCACAAGTCAATACATAAACACTTCTTCTTCTTCTTCTTCTTCTTCTCTTAAGCCATATGTAAACTAGTGGACGTAATGGCTGACGATTAAAAGCTGGCGAAGGTCCTAGTTGCTAATTAATATGTTCATCGAATATAAGATTTAATTGTATTTGATTCTAATTATATTATTGTGTGCTAATAATAGGGGGATCAGTTTATTACTTAACAACAATAGAAAAATGGTCCCCGTCTTTAGTCGTAATAGAAGCTTTAATTGTATTCGATTCCAATGATGTTGTTGTGTACTAATTCTAGGGGGATCAGTTTATTACTTAACAACAATAGAAAACTGGTCCCCGTCTTTAGTCGTAATAGAAGCTTTAATTGTATTCGATTCCAATGATGTTGTTGTGTACTAATTCTAGGGGCATCAGTTTATTACTTAACAACAATAGAAAACTGATCTCCGTCTTTAGTCGTAATAGAAGCTTTAATTGTATTCGATTCCAATGATATTATTGTGTACTAATTCTAGGGTGATCAGTTTATTACTTAACAACAATAGAAAACTGATCCCCGTCTTTAGTCGTAACAGTAGCTTTAATTGTATTCGATTCCAATGATATTATTGTGTACTAATTCTAGGGGGATCAGTTTATTACTTAACAACAATAGAAAACTGATCCCCGTCTTTAGTCGTAATAGAAGCTTTAATTGTATTCGATTCCAATGATATTACTGTGTAATAATTCTGGGGGGATCAGTTTATTACTTAACAACAATAGAAAACTGACCCCCGTCTTTAGTCGTAATAGAAGCTTTCATTGTATTCGATTCCAATGATATTATTGTGTACTAATACTAGGGGGATCAGTTTATTACTAAACAACAATAGAAAACTGATCCCCGTCTTTAGTCCTAATAGAAGCTTTAATTGTATTAGTTTCCAATGATATTATTGTTCTAATTCTAGGGGGATCAGTTTATTACTTAACAACAATAGAAAAACGATCCCCGTCTTTATTATTGTGTACTAATTCTAATGCGAGTGTTAAAAACTAACAGTCTGTGGAAAAGAGAAAAGAAAAATAATAAATACGACAATTTATTTATCTCACTCACGATTTTCTTTTACGAGTAATAATTGCGGCAATTTATTAATCGCACCGAGGATTGTCATGAAACACATGAAGTTAGAAAAATAGAAAGAACAATGCGACTGGCACAAGGCAACATTCCGTGGAAACCAACAGGAAAACGAAAATTTAATACTTGCGACAATTTATTTATCGCACTCTATGTTTTCAAGTGAAAATAAACAATTGCGACATTTTATCTATCGCACGATACATTATAAGGGGAAGTTGTGGAGAACCGTGTACATGTTTGAGACGAGAAATAGACGATTGGGAGAGCCATGACCGTGTATGTAATTAATAAAAAAGAGATGTCGTCGAGAGCCATGACCGCCTCATTTTTCGCGAATCTTCACACAGAAGACTGACCGAAAACGTGAGAGGCAGAATTGAGGAATGCGTAACCCAGATAGAGAGTCTCAGTTGATGCATTGCACAAAGGGGATTAAGAGAGATATATAAGGAAAATATTTGAGAAGCTAAGAAATGGAAGCTGGGGAGAGCCACGACTACTTAGAAGGAGATATTATTTAACAACTCGGATATTCGCCAGTTTAAATCGTCACTGTTTTACCCATGTTGGGGGTAAAAAATGTTAAAAAAAATAATTTTGTTCGAAATTCTTAGCCCCTGAAGAAGGCCGCAGAGTCCAACGGCTGAAACGTCGTACAAATAACAACAAAGATGAGGATAATCGTCCGAATAATGTAAATTTTTCCTCATCTCAGAAAAGTAGACATGATTTTTTGTCTTCATTCATATTACGAAACATTACTTTTTTTTTCAATATTTTTACCTCGACTCATATTTTGAAATCATAAAAAAGTTTTTAAAATTTCAGAAATAAAAAATGAAAACAACACAAAAATTAAATTAAATTCATTTTATTTGCAAAATTAAAAATAAATTTCAATTTTTTAAATTCTTTTTTCTTAAATTTTGAAAATTTTTATGAAATGTTTTTCATCGTTTCGAAAATAAATAAACAATTTTTGTTGGGAAAGAAAAACCTTTGCAAAATCTTCTGATTCTTGTGGGAATTTGTACAGAACTTTTTCCGACAAAGCGGAAAAAATTCCTTCGTTTGTAGCAAAATAAAAAAGTTGAAATTTATTTGGAGTGAAATTCTCAATTTCTTCTTTAATTTTTATTTTTTGAAGAATTTCTCCCTTTTGACTAAAAAGGAAGATTTTCGACATTCGACGTCTCGTCCCCCACAAATTCCCAGTCGTCGGATCGGCACGAAGGAGGGGGTCGCCACCACCACCCCCAACACCACCCCTCCTCCCCTCTCACCCCCCCCCCCCAAGGTCAATTCTTTTGATTTCGGCTCCGGTTTCCGAAAAACAAACAATTTCTTTAAATTCCAAGTCACAAGTGAAAATTCGTTGTTGAAATTGACACAAAGAATAAAAATTTATTTTTTGTGTGAATTGTTTTTTGTTATTCTAAAAATGGGGGGGGCGTTTTTTTCTCTCCAAAAAGAAAATTCTTCCCCCCTCACCCCCCGTCCCCCGAGGACAACAGACGACGAAAATGTCTTGGGAAAGGCGACAAATGTCCGAGGGGCAGAATCTCCCTCCTCCGTCCGTCAATTCCCATCGGCCAATCAACTCCCCAAACTCATCGAATTCTTTCACCGAAAAGTCGAACCAATCGCAGACAAAGACATGATCGTCTTCGTCGGTAGCGAGAATCGAGGGAATCAACCCCAGGTTCGAATCGTGGAGACGGTATTCTTTTTGGAGCTCTAAATCCCCGGATGTCCCGACCCTCGTAAACTCTATTATTTCTTTTCCAAAGTGACTCCAAAGATTCGTGACACCATTTTGAAAATGGAAATGTCACCGTCAATTCCGATGTTTGGTGGAGGGGGGCAAACGATTGTGGGAGCCGCGATCTAAGCTCCGCTCCCACCAACCGTAATCCACAAACAACGTCTCTCGTATATTCCATTTATGCAGATTTCTCCCGACTTCTTGTCACCGTTGATCTTCAAAATTTTTAAAAGCAATGTCAGTTGTTATCTTCTGTCTTTTTAATTCATGTTCTTTTATTGCTCTCTCTCTCTCTCTCTCCCTCTCTCCCTCCCTCTCTCTCTCTCTCTCCCTCTCTCTCTCTCTCTCTTTAATTATGTTTTCTTCTTCTCGTATTATTATAAGTTACATAATAACATTTTCTTCTCTTGCTTGTAGTAATCTCTTCCACCTTCTTGCATTCCAGTCAACTTTGATCTTCAAAAATTTAAATGCAATGTCAATCGCTAACTTCTGTCTTTTTAATTCCTGTTCTTTTTTCATTTTTCTCTCCTCTTAACTTTTTTCTCTCTCGCACTCAATAACCCTCTTATTGTTTTTTGGAGTTAAATGATTTAAAAATTTTATACGTCTTATAAAACTAGGTTTATTTTTAATTTGGTCAAAAGTTTTGAACGCGTTACAATATTCATGGTCTAATTTAACCACCATTGAAAAACTTTTCTGTCTGTCATAAAGCATGGCTAATGCTAGTCTTCAGAAGAACATCACACCGTACCTCATTGGCCTTACTTTTTCAACCGACCTGAAGTGAAACGATGATATCGAATCTATAGTTGCATCTACTGCTAGGAGGTTTGTGTCACTGTGTCTGAACCGAAAGTTTTTCTCGTCAGAATCCATCTCGAGCATTTATAAACCTATTATTCGTCCGTGCATAGCAGGCTGTTGCCATATCTGGTCTGGTGCTCGTGCTATTCATCTCAACGTTCTTGACAAAATCCAAAGAAGGATTTGCAATGTAATCAGTCCAGACTTGGTATTTTGACTTAAGTCATCAACGTGGCTTTCCTCTGTCCTTTTGTACAAATATTTTCATGGAAATGCCTCTGAGGTGCTTTTTTTTTTCCTGGTTCGTCGACCATGTGAAGCTAAGCGCGCTATTAGACTGGCATCTCGGTCCCACTCTTTTACCATTGAAATATTTAAATGCACCATCACTTCTACTCTAATATTTTCTTTCCTCACACTTTCCGCCTGTAGCGCTTCCTTCTGCTTATTTATTTCCCTGTTAGCTACTATCTCCAAAACTTTAAATGCAACGTCAATTGACATTTTCTGTCTTCTTAAATCCCATTCATCTTTTATCATTTCCTCAATATCCCTGTACCCAGTTTTTTTTTTCGTCACTGTAAACCCGTGTGCACTTATGGCAGTTCCGCTCTGATTGGAATGAAATGATTAAAATAAAAGTCAGATTAACTTGCAAATTATATTGCTCCTGGGTGGGGTACCTCGGCGTGGCTAGAACCTATTACAACTGAATAGTGAGTTCGATCCTCACTGGGCACCCCAAACTTTCGGTTTGGTGCCACAGCTAAGCTACGCTTAGAAAATCAGCTGTATTGCTCCGAGGTGAGGCCTTTTATTTGCTAAGTTCAGCGCAAAATGGTAATGTAAAGAACAGTTTTCTTATCGAAATAAATATTTCAGTTGAATTGGTGTCGCTTACCTGTAGCAATTGTTTTTAAATTTGTTGTAACTAGACATGGTGATGAGACCTCCGAAGGCGGAACCCATCGAATAAAAGATCTGGGTTGCAGCATCAGCCCATACCTACAACATGCCAGACATGTAAAAGTGGGTTATATATATATTTATGTATATATATCATAAAAGAAATATTGCTGGGTTCGCCAAAATGTTCCTTTCTCTTTAAGTAAACTTTTAGTTTTATTATGACGTCAACTATTTCTCGATTGAATTCGATTTGATTAACGGCATACCAACTCCTGATGAGTCATTTAATGCCAAAATGTAATTTTCTTCGGAGCTTTGAAGTAATAAAGTATATGTTATTCTACTTTCATACATGGCAGAAAATACTCATCTTCTGTACGCATATATGTTTGTGTGGATATAATTACTAGAAGTTGTTGATAGGTGTGTTTTATGTTGTAAATTTGTTGAAGTTATATTTTGGAATACATTTTAAATTTTGGAATATACAATAATGTCATCACCCAGAGGCAACAGTCTGTTTCAAGCTAAATGCATGTGCCTGCTTATATTTACATAGTTCTATCCCTAATATTGAGCCATAAATCTATACCTTAAAATTATATATATATATATATATATATATATATATTTGTTTTTCTTTAATCCGAAGTGGAAGAGTAGGAAGGTAAATTCCAAGAACCTGATCCTAATTAATATTGAAAAAAATTTAACATTAAAAAGTGATTCAGGCAGAGAGCTCAATGTATTAAGAATACAGAGCCAATATAAATTAGAGAAAATTTTTCAAAATTTTCAAAGTTCAAAGGTGTCGGGTGTACATTTCGACATAGGATCTCAAATAGAGATTCTACGTCACGTCAGCGACATTGTTTTGTCCCAAATGGCGAAGGCACATCCGACACCTTTGAATTTTGAAAATTTTCTCTCATTTATATATATATATATATATGAATTATAATTTGTTTAACATTATCTTTTAATTTTTTTTAATGTTAATCAAATAAAAATTCCAATATGTCGATTAATGCCAGTTTCGTGGATTTCCGTAATATATATATATATATATTAACGGGCAGAAATCTTTCTTTCAAACATGTATCGTTAAAAACGACTGAAAAGGAATCTATATATATATGTATACACAATTGTAATTTTGTTATTACAATGGTTTATAAAAGCATAATATCACTACACAATAAAAAAAAGAAATAATCCGACAATTTATTAAACGCACCCTACGTTGTCATGGAAACGGAAGGGACTTGGCAAATTGCTAACGGCGTCGTCATGGAAACGACCTGAAGACGGCGATTTACTTACCGATGTTGAAACAATCGTTTTGGGGTGTTTTTTTTTCGATGCTTTTTTGGCCAAAAAAAAGGCATGAAACAAAAAAAATTCTGAAAAAAAAACCGTTCCGTTTGCAAGAAGCTGAATTTATTTCAATGTTATTCAAAGGTTGATTAGAAATTTCATTGAAAGTTTAATTAAAAAAAACAAGAGGAATTTACATTTGCATAATACAAATATACGTTTGTCTTTATGGGTCACCGGCCTTGGTTGGGGGGAGGACGGAGGTGAGGTGGTGGTGGTGGTGTGATTCATTCTATCTTCTTCTCTTTCTTCTTATTCTTTATTAAAATCTAACCTGTGTGTATCAAATTTTCCAAGCCTTCTTTCTGAATCAAATGTTCCCACGAACTACGTCTCTCTATCTTTTACATGATCATCAGGATCAATGTATCTTTTTCGTTTCCGTCCTTTTTAGAAAACATTGTCGTTTTTCAAAGTCCCGACCCATAACATCCGCATCGTCCTTCTGTAGAGCCACGTTTAAGTGAATTCAAATTTTTTCCCTTCATCTTTGATGACATTGTTCATCACTCAGTTCCATATTAAAAACACAGACATCACAAGTCAATACATAAACACTTCTTCTTCTTCTTCTTCTTCTTCTTCTTCTTCTTCTTCTTCTTCTTCTTCTCTTAAGCCATATGTAAACTAGTGGACGTAATGGTTGACGATTAAAAGCTGGCGAAGGTCCTAGTTGCTAATTAATATGTTCATCGTATTAGTCGTGGCTCTCCACGTCTTTCACTTCTTTACAGTTTTAGTGTCGTCCTTACCAATTTCGTTGAAAAAAATCCATTGACCGAGACTCTCTACATGGGTTCCGCCTTCCTATAATTTTTGGCCAACCATCTTTTGGTTAATGTTCAGCGTGAAAAATGAACATGAAAAGCAGGCCGGTCACGTCTCTCCACATGGATCTCTAATTTTTTGACATCGTGCACGGTCGTATCTCTGTGAGATCGTCCATTTGTAGTCTCGAACATGTTCACGTTGCTCCACATCTTCCTATTTTAAATTGCCGCATTGCTTCACGCACCCACACATGCACTCGCTCTCGCACCCGGATGCACATACCGTTGCTCCGGCACATGCGCATTCACTCTCGCACTCACTCTCGCACCAGGATGCACTCTCGCACCCACACATGCACTCGCTCTCGCACCCGGATGCACATACCGTTGCTCCGGCACATGCGCATTCACTCTCGCACTCACTCTCGCACCAGGATGCACTCTCGCACCCACACATGCACTCGCTCTCGCACCCGGATGCACATACCGTTGCTCCGGCACATGCGCATTCACTCTCGCACTCACTCTCGCACCAGGATGCACTTACCCTTGATCCGGCACATGCGCATTCACTCTCGCACCCACACATGCACTCGCTCTCGCACCCGGATGCACATACCGTTGCTCCGGCACATGCGCATTCACTCTCGCACTCACTCTCGCACCAGGATGCACTTAGCCTTGATCCGGCACATGCGCAA
>JBBBDQ010002446.1:2512500-2522184 GCA_037127315.1 Ascarosepion bandense | reverse complement strand
CAGAGAAGTTCCAGGGGAAAATATTTTTCTGTATAAATCGCACCTGATTTTAGAGCAAAGAAAATAACCATCACTTATGGAAATGAATAGAAAAATAAACAAAAGTAGGAGGATTTTGCGATTTGTAAGAATTACAAAAAAGCATTACGAAAACGTGATAATGATCCTTGGGTTATCTTCTTCGATGTGCTCTGTCCCTTCAGGACGTAGGCAATTATGGTTCTCCACGTCTCCCTATCCCTGGTGGCTCTTAGTATGTTTGCTCCTGTTACTCCTGGCAACCCCAGTTCCGTCATCCACCTGATCAAACCCTGCAAATATGTTATCCGCTGCCTTCCTCTGTCTCTCTTTCCTTCTATCTGACCAGTCAGTATCAAGTTCTCCAAGCTCTCCTTCCTCATTGCGTGTCACAGTTGTCTCTTCCTGATGCTCAATATTAATTTCCTTTTTGTTGCCATTCTTTCCAACACCTCATTCGTTGCTTGCATGCTCAGTTCACGATATCCGCAGCATCCTTCTGTAGAACCACATTTCCGCTGCTTCCAGTTTTGTCCTCATTTTCGATGATATTGTCTAGCATTCACTGCCGTATTGAAGAACTGACATCACATAGCAATCCAGCACTCTTTTCTTTGTTTCTAGTGAAATTTTCCTCTGTGTTAGTCCTTTACTCAGCTTCTGGAACGCGTTCTTTGCCTTGTCAATTCGCCTTTGGATCTCTGTGTTGCACTATCGAAATAAAATTGAATAAATATTGACTTTATTGCTTGGTTTTATTTTTTTGTATCAATCTGAGATTTTTCTTCCGAAGTTATTTGTGTAGTGCTGAAAAGGAATGTTTGTGAGGAGCCCAGATAATTTTTCTGTGCTTCTGGGCCTTCGAGATCTGAGAGTGGTAGGTCGTCCGTGTTGATCTCCTCAAATCCAAATTTGGTCTGTTTTGAGTCCTGGAAAAATGGAATTGAATTCTAAACTAAAGACGATGAAAACCCTCTGCGTTTATGTACACAGCATTAAGGTATGCATTCAGGTATTATTTACCCAGTCTTCTCATTGAGATGCGACGTGACACAAATTTGGGTTTAATGTGAGTTTACCAGAGACCGAAATTGTGAACAACGATGAGGTTTTGGAGAGAATAAAGACGACAAGAAACTTATAAGTGACATCAGGAAGAGACATCTGTAGTTTCTGGGAAACGTAATAAGGAAGAAAGGCTTGGAGAATATGACACTCACAGGGCGGATAGAGGGAAAATGAGACAGGGCAAACAGCGCGTGACATACTTGAAGGACTTCTATTACATATATTAAGAGCAACTGAAAGATGTGGAGGTTCATGAACTCTTACGTCCTGAAGGTACACGGGACGTAAAAGAAACCAAGTGCGTACATCCGGGCCAGTGATAAAATTGCCCAGCAGCCACAAGGATCAGTTGCACTGGTATCTGTATGAGAGTCGATAATCCTCTCTCGTGCAACGAACTGGGTACAGCCGCGGGCAGCTTTTCGCCGGGACCGAACACTTCTCAGTATTTCTTCCAGCTGCGAGGACAGAGATACAACTGAGTGGTATTATGCCTGAGGACTCAGGCGCAACTGGGAGATAGTAATCCTATTCCTACATGTTATGAGGTACGGTAGTGAATGCTGGTCAATCTCATCAAAGATGAAGAAAAATCTAGAAGCATTTGAAATGCGGTTGTACAGAAAAATGCCTGCGGATATCATGGATTGCGCATGTTTTGGAAATGATGGAAACGAAAAGAAAATTAATAATAAGCATCAGGAAGAGACAGCTAAAATTCATAGGACATGCAATGAGGATAGAGGGTTTGGAGAACATGATACTAACAGGCCAGATAGAGAGAAAAAGAGGCTGGGAAAAGCAGTGGATAACATATTTGAAGGGCCTGATCAGGTGGATGACAGAACGAGGGTTGCAACAGAAGGCATGCTAAGAGCCACCAGGGATAGGGAGATGTGGAAAGCCATGATCGCCTACATCCTGAAAGACAGGGCACATAGAAGAAGTTATATGCAAACTGTTTATACGAAATTATAATGTGGGTATAAAATGGGGGATCAAATTTATATTATAATCAATATATAAACTGATCCCTCACTTTGTGGCCATGCTATTTTCTATGCATTTATATTTTAGATTTATGGGCTTGAGGTAGTGGATGGCAGATCAGGGTTTGGGTGGTATTACAGAGGAAAGCGATAGGGGGACGTGGAAATCCATGATCACCTACGTCCTGAAAGGACAGGGCACATTGAAGAAGATGTGGTAAAATGTATTCAATAGGAGATTAATCGAAACCAGGTAATCAGGAGTTCATGGTATTTTAGTTCCCACTTAGTATTTCAGTTGGCCTCTTAAAGCATTGTTCTTGAGTTCCATGCTTGAAGTAATCAGTACGAATGCGACATTATGTTATGGTTAACAAGAACAAAAGGAGATCAGTTAATCGATTGCATTTTGAGTTTAAGCAAATGTAACAAATGAAATCAATATTATAATTTTAAACCAAATGCAGACGACAATTCTACTCCTTCGGCTTCTTTTCTCGCACTTCCCGCCTGTGGAACTCGCTTCCTTATCCTTGCTTTCCTGATGGTTACAACCACCAGAAATTTAAATGCAAGGTCAATACTCATCTCTTAACTACATTACCCTAATTCTTTCCACACCGCCCTGTATATCCTTTCCTTTTTCTCCACCTTTGCAACTGTCATCACACCTGTATTCCCATCCTTCTCTTGCTCCTTTCTAACTGGTTCATCCTTCTCTTCAATCTTATAATCTTTTTCTCTTATGTAGCCCCCTGCACATCAGCGGCGTTACCACCTTGCCGGGGTGATATGTTTAAAACAAATCAAATCACTGTAGATTAGTGAACAGCAATGAAAAGTTTATTTTGTTTTAATGCAAAGATGTGACATAAGAACAAAAGGAAATAATAGTGGAAGGTGGGTTTTCAATCTGTCTTTTTTTTTCATAATCGTTTCACCCCAAGCAAGGCAGTACAGCCACTAATGCGCAGGGATGGGGTTACAGTGAGAGAAGTGGGGAAAGAAAAAAAAAAGAACAAGGTCCAAGGGATGTCGAAGAAAGGATATGAGAAAGATGGGAATCAAGGAGGTAGAAGATGGCAAATGACATTGCATTTAAATTTTTTAGAGATTCTAGCTATCAGGGGGAAAAGTATACAGAAAGGAGTTCCACAGTGCGAGAAAATAAACTAGTTATGTACGAGGGTCATTCAATAAATAAGGTGAATTTTACGGTATAAGGACTTATACGAGGGTCATTCAGTAAATAAGGTGACTTTTTCGGTATAAGGACTTATACGAGGGTCATTCAGTAAATAAGGTGAATTTTTCGGTATAAGGACTTATACAAGGATCATTCAATAAATAAGGTCAATTTTTAACTATAAGGACTTCTAATACAGATAGAAGTTTACTTTTTGAAAAATTGTTATCCTTTACTTCTTTTTCAAAGGGATTTATTCTTATTTTCATTTTTTTTGCAGATTGAAAAAAAAAAAAACCATTGTGAGTTTTGGAGATTAACAAAGAAAGCCCACCAAGAAACATGCTCCAGGATTGAATAGAGGTCAGTTATCAAGGTTTTGGTTGTTGAAGAGCGCAAACCAGCTGAAATTCATAGGAGCATGTCAACTGTGTATGGTGCCAAACATGTTTCAGCCAAAAAAATGTCTACAAGTGGGCTAAAGGACGGAGCAGTGTTGATGATGAAGACAGGCCTGGGAGTCCTACAGAAGTGAGGTCTCCTGAGGTGATCAATGACCTCATTCAGTCTGACAGAAGGGTGACATTTTGAGCCTATCTGTTGGGACAGCACACAAAATTGTCCCTGATGACCTTGCCTACTCGAAGGTCAGCTGCAAGGCCTCAGACAGTAGCACAAACGGTGCAGACCATTAATGAGCTGGGCTGGGAACTGCTACCTCATCCCCCTTACAGCCCAGACCTTGCACCTTCAGACTTTTACCTGTTTGGTCCCTTGAAAGCGTTCACAAGAGGCACGAAGTTTGAAAATGACGATGAAGTGAAAAGTTCTATGAGCGATTGGCTGAGACATCAGTGCAAGGATTTTTACACTGAGGAAAACCGGAAGCTTGTGCACAGATTGGAAAAGTGTCTGACACTACTGGGAGACTACGTTGAAAAATAAAAAAAATATTAAGCTTCTATTTGTATTAGAAGTCCTTACACCGAAAAATTCATCTTATTTATTGACTGACCCTCGTAGAAGTCCTTACACCGAAAAATTCACCTTATTTATTGAATGACCCTCGTAGAAGTCCTTACACCGAAAAATTCACCTTATTTATTGACTGATCCTCGTAGAGTCCTTATACCGAAAAATTCATCTTATTTATTGACTGATCCTCGTAGAAGTCCTTATACCGAACAATTCACCTTATTTATTGACTGATCCTCGTAGAAGTCCTTATACCGAAAAATTCACCTTATTTATTGACTGACCCTCGTAGAAGTCCTTATACCGATAAATTCATCTTATTTATTGAATGACCCTCGTAGAAGTCCTTATACCGAACAATTCACCTTATTTATTGAATGACCCTCGTAGAAGTCCTTATACAGAAAAATTCACCTTATTTATTGACTGACCCTCGTAGAGTCCTTATACCGAAAAATTCATCTTATTTATTGACTGACCTCGTAGAAGTCCTTACACCGAAAAATTCACCTTATTTATTGACTGACCCTCGTAGAAGTCCTTATACCGAAAAATTCACCTTATTTATTGACTGATCCTCGTAGAAGTCCTTATACCGAAAAATTCACCTTATTTATTGACTGACCCTCGTAGAGTCCTTATACCGAAAAATTCATTTTATTTATTGACTGACCCTCGTAGAAGTCCTTATACCGAAAAATTCACCTTATTTATTGACTGACCCTCGTAGAAGTCCTTATACCGAAAAATTCACCTTATTTATTGACTGATCCTCGTAGAAATCCTTATACCGAAAAATTCACCTTATTTATTGACTGATCCTCGTAGAAGTCCTTACACCGAAAAATTCACCTTATTTATTGACTGATCCTCGTAGAAGTCCTTACACCGAAAAATTCACCTTATTTATTGGACTGATCCTCGTAGAAGTCCTTATACCGAAAAATTCACCTTATTTATTGACTGACCCTCGTAGAGTCCTTTATACCAAAAAATTCATCTTATTTATTGACTGACCTCTCGTAGAAGTCCTTATACCGAAAAATTCACCTTATTTATTGACTGACCTCGTAGAAGTCCTTACACCGAAAAATTCACCTTATTTATTGACTGACCCTCGTAGAAGTCCTTACACCGAAAAATTCACCTTATTTATTGACTGATCCTCGTAGAAGTCCTTATACCGAAAAATTCACCTTTATTTATTGACTGACCTCGTAGAGTCCTTATACCGAAAAATTCACCTTATTTATTGACTGACCCTCGTAGAAGTCCTTACACCGAAAAATTCACCTTATTATATTGACTGACCCTCGTAGAAGTCCTTACACCGAAAAATTCACCTTATTTATTGACTGATCCTCGTAGAAGTCCTTATACCGAAAAATTCACCTTATTTATTGACTGACCCTCGTAGAGTCCTTATACCGAAAAATTCATCTTATTTATTGACTGACCCTCGTAGAAGTCCTTATACCGAAAAATTCACCTTATTTATTGACTGACCCTCGTAGAAGTCCTTATACCGAACAATTCACCTTATTTATTGAATGACCCCCGTAGAAGTCCTTATACCGAACAATTCACCTTATTTATTGACTGACCCTCGTAGAAGACCTTATACCGAAAAATTCACCTTATTTATTGACTGACCCTCGTAGAAGTCCTTATACGGAACAATTCACCTTATTTATTGAATGACCCTCGTAGAAGTCCTTATACCGAACAATTCACCTTATTTATTGACTGACCCTCGTAGAAGTCCTTATACCGAAAAATTCACCTTATTTATTGAATGACCTCATAGAAGTTCTTATACGGAAAATTCACCTTATTTATTGAATGACCCTTGTAGAAGTCCTTATACCGAAAAATCTTACATCTTATTTATTGAATGACCTCGTAGAAGTCCTTATACCGAAAAATTCACCTTATTTATTGACTGACCCTCGTAGAAGTCCTTATACCGAACAATTCACCTTATTTATTGAATGACCCCTGTAGAAGTCCTTATACCGAACAATTCACCTTATTTATTGACTGACCCTCGTAGAAGTCCTTATACCGAAAATTCACCTTATTTATTGACTGACCCTCGTAGAAGTCCTTATACCCGAACAATTCACCTTTATTTATTGAATGACCCCCGTAGAAGTCCTTATACCTAAACAATTCACCTTATTTATTGACTGACCTCGTAGAACCTATACCGAAAAATTCACCTTATTTATTGACTGACCTCGTAGAAGTCCTTTATACTGAACAATTCACCTTATTTATTGAATGACCCCCGTAGAAGTCCTTATACCGAACAATTCACCTTATTTATTGACTGACCCTCGTAGAAGTCCTTATACCGAAAAATTCACCTTATTTATTGAATGACCCCGTAGAAGTCCTTATACCGAACAATTCACCTTATTTATTGACTGACCTCGTAGAAGTCCTTATACCGAAAAATTCACCTTATTTATTGAATGACCCCCGTAGAAGTCCTTATACCGAAAAATTCACCTTATTTATTGACTGACCCTCGTATACCGAACAATTCACCTTTATTTATTGAATGACCTCGTAGAAGTCCTTATACCGAAAAAATTCACCTTATTTATTGAATGACCCCCGGTGAAGTCCTTATACCGAACAATTCACCTTTATTTATTGACTGACCTCGTAGAAGTCCTTATACCGAAAAAAAATTCACCTTATTTATTGAATGACCCCCGTAGAAGTCCTTATACCGAAAAATTCACCTTATTTATTGACTGACCTCGTAGAAGTCCTTATACCGAACAATTCACCTTATTTATTGAATGACCTCGTAGAAGTCCTTATACCGAACAATTCAACTTATTTATTGACTGGATCTCTCGTAGAAGTCCTTTATACCGAAAAATTCAACTTTATTTATTGAATGACCCTCATAGAAGTTCTTATACCGAAAAATTCACCTTATTTATTGACTGACCTCGTGGTAGTTCATACCGAACAATTCACCTTATTTATTGAATGACTTCGTAGTCCTATACTGAACAATTCACCTTATTTATTGACTGACCCTCGTAGAAGTCCTTATACCGAAAAATTCACCTATTTATTGAATGACCCTCATAGAAGTTCTTATACCGAAAAATTCACCTTATTTATTGAATGACCCTTGTGTCCTTATACCGAAAAATTCATCTTATTTATTGAATGACCTCTCGTAGAAGTCCTTATACCGAAAAATTCACCCTATTTATTGACTGACCCTCGTAGAAGTCCTTATACTGAATAATTCACCTTATTTATTGAATGACCCCCGCAGTAGTCCTTATACCGAAAAATTCACCTTATTTATTGATTCGATCTCTCGTAGAAGTCCTTATACCGAACAATTATCTTATTTATTGAATGACCCCGTAGAAGTCCTTATACCGAACAATTCACCTTATTTATTGAATGACCTCGTAGAAGTCCTTATACCGAAAAATTCACCTTATTTATTGACTGACCCTCGTAGAAGTCCTTTATACCGAAAAATTCACCTTTTATTTATTGATTGACCCTCGTAGAAGTCCTCATACCGAACAATTCACCTTTTATTTATTGAATGACCCTCGTAGAAGTCCTATACCGAATAATTCACCTTATTTATTGAATGACCTCGTAGAAGTCCTTATACCGAACAATTCACCTTATTTATTGAATGACCTCGTAGAAGTCCTTATACCGAAAAATTCACCTTATTTATTGACTGACCCTCGTAGAAGTCCTTATACCGAAAAATTCTAATCTTTATTTATTGAATGACCCCCGTAGAAGTCCTTATACCGAACAATTCACCTTATTTATTGAATGACCCCGTAGAAGTCCTTATACCGAACAATTCACCTTATTTATTGAATGACCCCCGTAGAAGTCCTTATACCGAACAATTCACCTTATTTATTGACTGACCCTCGTGGTAGTCCTAATACCGAAAAATTCACCTTATTTATTGAATGACCCTCATAGAAGTTCTTATACCGAAAAATTCACCTTATTTATTGAATGACCCTTGTAGAAGTCCTTATACCGAAAAATTCATCTTATTTATTGAATGACCCTCGTAGAAGTCCTTATACCGAAAAATTCACCTTATTTATTGACTGACCCTCGTGAAGTCCTTATACCGAACAATTCACCTTATTTATTGAATGACCCTCGTAGAAGTCCTTATACCGAACAATTCACCTTATTTATTGACTGACCCTGGTAGAAGTCCTTATACCGAAAAATTCACCTTATTTATTGAATGACCCTCATAGAAGTTCTTATACCGAAAAATTCACCTTATTTATTGAATGACCCCTTGTAGAAGTCCTTATACCGAAAAATTCATCTATTTATTGAATGACTTCGTAGAAGTCCTTATACCGAAAAATTCACCTTATTTATTGACTGACCCTCGTAGAAGTCCTTATACCGAACAATTCAACTTATTTATTGAATGACCCTCGTAGAAGTCCTTATACCGAACAATTCACCTTTTTTATTGACTGACTCTCGTAGAAGTCCTTATACCGAACAATTTAACTTATTTATTGAATGACCCTCGTAGAAGTCCTTATACCGAACAATTCACCTTATTTATTGAATGACCCTCGTACTTCAAAGATTTCATTGTCCTTGATAGGATGCAACCAATGGCAAAACAGGAAAGTTTGTTTACATAAATAAAATATGGATGTAGTAACATTAGCCTGTAGCTTTTAACAGGGACACTTGAACGCACACTTCAGACCCTGAAGTCAACTAGTTATAAACACTAGAATTAAACGAAGACAGTAGCTAAAAAACAAGAGCAGTCAAAGAGCACAAAACTCTGCCAAGGTAAAACCAACATCGTCTTAGCGAATGAGAAAGAATAACTGCAATTACTACCCTTTTTTTCTCCTTTCAATGATAAATATTAAATTTATATTAGAAATAATATTATTTCCTCAGAAAATATAGACCGTTTAGAAAATATTATTACATTTCCCAATAACTAGCGTATATAAATAGTAGAGTTGCAAGCCAGAAACAGACGTTTATATATATATATATATATATATATATATATATATATATATAACGAAAATATATATATATGTATATTAAACATATATATGTATATTAAACAATATATATATATGTATATTAAACAATCAATCAACACACACACACACACACACACACACACACACCCATATATATATATATATATATATATATATTAAAAAAGGATTAATTCAAAGATGTTGAATGGCCATTTCGATATGAAGATCCCCACGGGGGACAACACATCACTTCAGCAACAGAAAAATCCTTTCAGAAACCAATTATTTTTCTGTTGCTGAGGTGATGTGTTGTCCCCCATGGGGATCTTCATATCGAAATGGCCATTTAACATCTTTGAACTAATCCTTTTTTAATATATATTTG
>JBBBDQ010002446.1:2492500-2510000 GCA_037127315.1 Ascarosepion bandense | reverse complement strand
TCTGACCTGGGGTTAATTCTTATTGGTCGCACACACATATACGCATAAATTAACTAACGTTACTGTTTAACAGGCACCTAAATAGACATGCGTTTTTACACAGACATACACAGACATACATATACACATGTTAAATTGAGATACGTTTCCAAGTTCTTTTTCTTTATTCTATGATATATTCTATTATATATATATATATATATATATATATATATATATATAAGAAAAAATTAAGACAGACACGTTATTTCATGGTGAATCGGGCGTATGGGCCTAATTCTGGCGAATCATCATCAGCTTCCGTCTTTATTTTACAAAGGATTTTACACGAATACTTTGTAAAATTTAACACGAATCCTTTTACACGAATTTTACAAAGGATTTTACACAAATCCTTTGTAAAATTTTACACGAATCCTTTGTAAAATAAAGACGAAAGCTGATGATGGTTCGCCTGAAATATGCCACACTTCCGATTCACCATGAAATAACGTGTCTACCTTTTTCTTATATTTGCACTATATGTATTTATATGCATATATGTTTAGAGCTCTCATAGGGAGTTATCCTACCAGTGTATGTACAGGATACTCCTTTGGATTCTTCTATACCCACACTGCATGCTGATATATATATATATATATATATATATATATATATATATATATATAACGGTAGTATGTACTCCATGATCTTGGATGATTCGTATTGAAAGCGTCATTCTGTGATCCGTGGTTAAACACTTACTTTACCGAACGAACTGGAGTCCATTCTATACGCAAGTCCAACTTTCATAATCAACTTAGATTCAAACGACTCCCATTTTCCAAGATAATGTGAATGTTGAAAAGAAAAAAAAAAGGTAGAAGGCAAAAAAAAAATAAAAATAAATAAAAACGAAAGAAAGATGGAATTGAGTGAGAGTCTGTCGAGTTAAAGTTGATGAAAATCTAACAGCTGTTGCGCTTCTTCGTTCCGTTGTTTTTCAAATGAGTGAATTTTAAAGGAGTTCTATTTAATTCGTTTCGGAAAGGTTCCTTCATGCGCCGAAACCCCGGTTTGATACTGCACACACGCACACATTTGCCAGCTCTTGCACACGCACACACACACACACACACACACACACACACACACACACACACACACATACACACACAGCACAAACACAGACACATATATATATGTTTACATATATATATATATAAATATATATATATATATATATATACACACAGACCACAGACATATATATATATATATATATATATATATATATATATATACCGGTGTGCAGATACATTCACTCATGTAATAAGGCTTACATATGTGTGCTATGGAGCAATGTCTAAGCATATATATATATATATATATGTGTGTGTGTGTGTTTGTGTGTGTGTGTATGTGTTTGTGTGTGTGTGTGTGTGTGTGCATGTGAGAAAAAACAAACGCACCAAAATGAATATCAGAATGAGGGAGTAAATAGAATCATAAAAGCCATAAAAGATGAATACACTAATAGACGATCACTAAATCGCGCAGATATCAATATACTATACACACACACACACACACACACACACACACACATATATATATATATAATGTAGTACACTTGGTATGTAATCCGGGTAAATTCTAAAGGAGACGACCTCGAGAGAACTCAATGTTAAATTCGTTTATTTAACAGAGTAATATTTTACATAATGGATTTTTAATTATTAGTTTGGATTATTATCCAAAGTAATAATTAAAAATCCGTTATGTAATATATATATATATATATATATATATATATATATAAAGGCAAGATGAAAAACTATTTCGTCCTCTAAAAATTTTTTATCAAAGCAAGGTATGTATTTGTATATATCTATTTGTTTATATGCGTGTGTTTGTGCGAGAAAATAGCATCATCTTTATTCAAATAACCGTCATAAGTGCATTTCGTCTACAGTTAAAATAGGAGACCTTCATCACGTGTCACTCAATAAGTTCTGGGCCTGACATACAGATGGCGCCACTAATAAAAACAGCATATAATTTTCATGAATTACTCACCTTCAAATACCACGTGACAAAAGTTGGGTCAAATCGGATTATTAGTTTACAAATTACAGTTATTTAAGTGAAGCTACTGTTGCAAATTTTCAAAATAATGGAATAATCTGAATATCATGTGTTGATAAAGCATTGCTTTCTGATGTGAAAAAACTGTTCAAGCAAAGCGAAGGTTTTTATTTAGTGTTTTTCAAACTCTGCTTCATCGAAAACAATGGTTAAGAGGTGGTATGCTGATTTTAAACGCGGTCGTACGGACACAAATGATGCTGAACGCTCAGGACGCCCAAAATCGGCAGTTGTCCCGGAAAACACCAAAAAAATCAGCAAACTCATTTTGGCCGATTACAA
The DNA here is from genome assembly GCA_037127315.1 of Ascarosepion bandense. Lineage (NCBI taxonomy): Eukaryota > Metazoa > Mollusca > Cephalopoda > Sepiida > Sepiidae > Ascarosepion > Ascarosepion bandense. The sequence goes on along the minus strand of JBBBDQ010002446.1, from coordinate 2,507,588 downwards.
ATTAAAGTTGTACGAGATAGCAAAGGAGTTGAACGTATCGGAAGGCAGTGTATTCACCATTTTGCATGAACATTTGTCAATGAAAACACTGTGTTCAAAGTGGATTGCCGTGTTTGCTCACAGTCGATCAAAAACAACAACGCATCGACGATTTAGAGCATTGTTTGCAACTGTTTCAACTTAACCACAATGAACTTTTGGGTCAATATCTAACAATGGATGAAACATGGATCCACCACTTCACTCTGGAGTCAAATCGGCAGTCAGATGAGTGGATAGCAGCAGGTAAAAACCGTAAAAAGTAACCAAAAACGCAAACAATAGCAGGCAAGGTTTTGGCCTCCGTATTTTGGGATGCGCCAGGTACTTTGTTCATCGATTACCTTGAGAAAGAAAGAGCCATCAATAGCAAATATTATATAGCATTATTGGTGTATTTGATGGAAGAAATCGCCACAAAATGTCTATAAATGAAAAAGAAAAAAGTGATCTTTCACCAAGACAACGCACCGTGTCACAAGTCGATCGAAACAATGGGAAAACTACATGAATTGCACTTCCACATCCACCCTATTCTCCAGAGCTGGCTCCAGCGACTACTGGCTGTTTGCAGAACTCAAAAGAATGCTCCCAGGAAGGAGATTCGACACCAATGGAGAAGTGGTATCGGAAACTGAGATGTATTTTGAAACCAAAGACAAATTATTCCACAAAAAATGCATCGAATTCTTAGAGAAGAGTTGGAAACAGTGTATCACCGTAGAAAGAGACTATGTTGATGAATAAAATCGAATTTTGCCTAAACGTTTTTGTTTTATTAGTTAGGTCCGGGATTTACTGAGTGATGTCTTACTTTTGCATGCAACTAACAGTTTACATTAGATGCTTGAATAACGTATTCGTTATCGATTCTTATAGAGAAATCATCGTGCCGAGTTCAAATCCTAGTCGATTTTGTCTCGTTCACTTGGTAGTAGTGCCCCTGTGAAAAGGTACAGGCCCGTGTTCCTACCTCCATGGTTTAAATTATAACAGCAAACATGCCTGTCTTTGCTATTGATTGCATCCTATCAAGGACAATGAAATACTTGAAGAACCGTTTCCTTTCACACTAACTTAGGCTAAAACCTATGGAATATCCTTATGAAAGGATCATTTGCTTCAATTGTAACAGAGACGACATAAGACTTATTTATTAGTTTATATACAGAAAAACCGTGTTCGAATTCCAGTTTAATTCATTTTATTCGCTTGTGAACAGATTATATTCCCAAAATTTATAAGTTAACATATGGTTTGGTTGTTTTGTTTTTATGGCAAATCAACCTCAGCGGATCATTTATTGCCAACTAAACTTTATTTATTCTATTGCTGATAATTCCTTTTTCTTTCAACAATGGTCCACTGGTGATCCAGGTTTAGGGGTTGGGTGCAGGGCTAGCAACCTTGTCCCGTAAAAACTGTCACATTTTCCATCCTCTGTCAGAAGACTTCACGAGTATTTAAATTTATTTACCTGTTTTATTTTGGTTTTATTCGACTTATAAGTGTCATTTTAAGATTTTTTTTTTTTTTTTTTGCTGATGACCAAGTATTCAATTTTCTTGAATTTTGCCTAGCTACTCAAGCAGAAGGATGTGCGTTGTGGTACAGTGGATATCGGCTCGGAACGAGAAACCGTGGAGCCGAGTTCGAATTCCAGTTGAATCCATTGTATTCACTTACGCGCAAATACCCTTGGGAAAGGTATTAATGCGTCTCTTTCCTTCCAGTTATGGATTAAATAGCAGGACAGATTGGGTTCTATAGCCTTGGTCGGCAACCAGTCTACCGCAGAAAGCAATGGCAACCTACTGCGGGATAATCTTCTGCCCAATCAGTCATGTCTCTTTCGAGACATGATCGCCTAAGCGTGTATCACGTATGGCACTTAACTGACTGACTCAAGCGGAGTATGTGCGTTGTGGTGCAGTGGATATCGACTCGGAACGAGAAATAGGGGAGCCGAGTTCGAATTCCAGTTGAATTACTTGCATTTACTTACGCGCAAATACCCTTGGGAAAGGTATTAATCTGTCTCTTCCCTCTAGTTTATGGATTAAATAATAGGACAGAATGGGTTCTATAGCCTTGGCCGGCAAACAGTTTACCGCAGAAAGCAATGGCAACCTACTGCGGGATAATCTTCTGCCCAGTCAGTCATGTCTATTTCGTAATATGATCGCCCAAAGCGTGTATCACGTATGGCACTTGGCCGACTGACTCAAGCAGAAATGTCTACACCTCTGTATATAGATAGAAAGGTCTATACCTACGTACCTATACAGAAAGGCCTATTATTAGACAGGAAGGTGTGGAGAGCTGTGATCGCTTGACTCCTGGAAGAACTTTGCCCATAAAAGAAAACAGTATTTTAAGGATTTGGTATTACTTTGGAATGATTCACATCTGTGAAAATAAAATATGAGGACAGCGGCTTGGAGACATTGTGACACCAAAAGCATAATTCCTTTGTTATCACTTTGGCTGTTTTGACAGTCATAATATCTGAGTGGGTAGTCTGTTAGTTCGAAACTGATTTTTCGGTCCTCATACGTTGATATCACTGGGAACTTTCACAAACACACACACACACACACACACACACACATATATATATATATATATATATATATATATATATATATATATAGGTACCTTCATTAAATCGCTAAAAATAAAACAGCGTAAGATGAAGAAAAAAGTCCCAAACATAACAAAAACAAACTTTTCCGGACAAAATATTTATCCTGTTATTATGAAGAAGGATCAGAGTATTTTAAAATTATTTTTTAACAGTTTTTAATCTTTTTTCACATGTTCAAAATTTTGGTAAAAATCTTGTTATTATTTTCGTTAGCAGGGAGCCAGATCTTTACAAAAGTTTACAATGGAAAACGTAATATTAATATTAGTAATATTAGTGTTTTTTTTTGTTTTTTTTGGTGACAAACACATTAATTTGGAAATTCTTGCAAAAATCAGTTACTTTCTGATTTTAATAAAACTATCAGGACTTATTCTTAATGAATGATGTTATGTTTGAAATTATTATTTAAAAAAATCTTACTAAAAATATTTGCTTTTACATCTGTTACCCTGATCCACGTAAATTCATGAAGTTTCAAGAAATTAAATTTTGTAGGCAAAATTGTTTTTATGAGTTAAACGCAGGACTCATTAAAAAATGAAAATCATTTATTACTTTTTTCAAGCATTTAGATCTAAAAATCTGCTTCTAATAGTAAAATAAAAAATGCAATAAAACTGTGACATTATTGAATTAGATAAGTTTTTAATTGCTTTAATTAATGATATAAATTAAGAACATTATAGTCTGAAGAAAAAAATTCGATTAATATTGAAATTGTAAAAGTATTGCTTTTTTAAAAATTATAATAATTTATAAAATTTCAAAAATATTTTAAAAATATTTCAAAAACTTGTAGACAAGAGATTGGTAAGTTATTAAATGAGACTATATTTACTCATCGAAAATTAAAAAGTTTTCGGCATGGTAATTTCTATGTGTACTTTGATAGGTCATGCGTTTTACGGTTTCTTCCCCTTACAAGAAAATAATTGTCCATTTTTTTCATTTGTGAACGCCATACACTTCCCTAGCATCTGTCGAGCTGTCATCGCATTTCAAATACGGCTGAAAGGTCAGAAAGTTCAACTCAGCATTTAAGAAATAGTTTATTCTAAATTTCATGCTATGAATAAGTAACAAAACAGACATTAAATTTGCTAATTTAACATTAAATTCCCTAATTTTCCAAAAATAATGTGTCACAGATGTATATTTTATTTTTGCAAGATTTTAAAAAATGTGAATTAACTTTTGTTTAAAAATGTGCCGATCGCTAAAAAACGGCCGAAAAACTGAAAAATAAAAAAGTTTCAAAATTCTAGATTTCAATCAATATAATTTCTGTTTAAATACACCAGACTATTTCGCTTACTGGAAATATTAAATTTAATTATTTAGCTATCACCTAAAACTAATATAAAAGTTTCTAAAAATTCAATTTAAAAGTTAGTTATTGAAAATCAGTGGAGGTTTATATATATATACTAGCAGTATAGCCCGACGTTGCTCGGGTGTAATGAAAGCTATAAAACTAATCCATGGTCCTGGAGCTCAGACACTTTGGACGTTGGCACGAAAGCAATAGCTGTTTCCAGTCAAAGCGAAACAGTAGACTGAAAGAAAAATGAATGGATGTAAGTCAAATTTTGATTTCCTGGTATCGATATCAAATAAGTTTTTTTCGTCGTAAACTGAATTTTGAAGGCAAAATAAGTCCTCTGAGTAAATGGTATCATGGCTGAGACTAAGAACTACAATTATACCTACTTATAGCCAAACCCTAATCAAAAACTAAAATAGAAGGGCTGAAAAAATACAGACATACAGGCAGATAAACACACACACACACACACAATCATCTTGCCTTTTATATATATATATATATATATATATATATATATATATATATATTATCGATTTTCTGCACTATTGTAAGAACTGCAATCTTAAAACTTCTGAATATCGTTGCTTATGTCTTTGTCTATGAGTGTATCAAATTTGATTAAAATCAGACCATCCTTCTATAACCCGATTTTTTCGGTTATCGATTTTCAATTTACGATACAAAACTTAGCTAAGAACACTCGCAGACGCTTATATTACAACTGTGTAAATTTTAAAGAAAATCTGTTCAGCCTTTTCGGATTCTATAGGTAACAGACACACACACACACACGGACACACACACACACACACACAGACAGACAAAGTTTCATTTATAAATAAGTTTATATATATATATATATATATATATATATATATATATAAGCACAAAAGTCTCAGTTACTCTAACTGAGCAGTTTCATGCCGACTTCGAAGATTTCGTGAGGACATCGTTATGAATGATGTTTGCAAGCCAGAACATTTTATCATCGGTAAAACCACTGAAAAACAACAACCCTGGCTGTAAAACATTATCACAACTCAACACTATATATATATATATATATGTGTGTGTGCGTGTGTGTGTGTGTGCGTAAATTTTTTTTATTAATTTACTATTAACAATATTCGCTCATTAACACACTGTTTTATGCTGAGTGCTTTTTAATAATGGTTACTTATTTCTTTTAAACATTATTTCCGAGATCGATAGGACTTTTCACCTTTTACAAAGATCTGTCGTTCTCATGAATGATCAATATAATCACGCATCTATTTTGAAAAATCACGAGAGAATGGGTAAATAATAATAAAAACGTATATTGGCGTATGTTAAAGTCTTTTTTTAAAGTATTTTAAATAACGAACACTTATACATATCAGAGACGGAGGGGACACCTCGGCGTGGTTTAATGGTTAGCAAGTTTGTCTCGCTAGAACGAGTTACAACTGAGTAGTGAGTTCGATTCCCACTGGTTGTCCCATAGTTTAGGCCTTGTGCCACATTTAAGGGGCGCTTAGAAATTCGCATATCAGAGAAAGGATATACAAATCATATTAAAAAAACGACTGTGAAAAGGATTTTTTTCATTGACACAGCTATTATTTAAAGAAGCTTTTCTACTTGGCAAACTTTTAAAAAGCGATGATTAGAATTGTCATAAAACTTGAAAATATGAAAGCGAATTTATACATTTTTTTCGTTCTTGAGAATTGACAACAGAAAGATTAAACAGTTTTTATGTACTATATTGTTTATTTGAATGTTTGGCAAAATATTGGCGGAACTGCCAATTAAATCGAACTTTATGAAGATATAAATAATGAGGATTTCCTCATAGTTGGTTCGTATTTTATAATAAATTAATAAATGTTTATAAATTTATCAATAGAAATTTGTTTTCATATTTTTGTATGAGATAGTAAATGACAAATATGGCATAGATATATATGAGCAGATAGATAGATAGATAGATAGATAGATAGATAGATAGATAGGAACAATATGTTATAGATAGATAGATAGATAGATAGATAGATAGATAGATAGATAATGATGAGGATGAGATAGATAGATAGATAAATAATGATGAGGATAGATAGATAGATAGATAGATAGATAGATAGATAATGATGAGGATGAGATAGATAGATAGATAGATAGATAGATAAGATGAGGATAGATAGATAGATAGATAGATAGATAGATAGATAGATAGATAGATAGATAGATAATGATGAGGATGAGATAGATAGATAGATAAATAATGATGAGGATGAGATAGATAGATAGATAGATAGATAGATAGATAGATAATGATGAGGATGAGATAGATAGATAGATAGATAGATAGATAATGATGAGGATGAGATAGATAGATAGATAGATAGATAGATAGATAGATAGATACGAATAAGTTGGAATAGATAGATAGATAGATAGATAGATAGATAGATAGATAGATACGAATAAGTTGGAATAGATAGATAGATAGATAGATAGATAGATAGATAGATAGATAATGATGAGGATGAGATATATATATAGATAGATAATGATGAGGATTAGATAGATAGATAGATAGATAGATAGATAGATAGATAGATAGATATAGTTTTTAAAATGTTATCACATTGCCTCGAATGAAAGGCGGTTAAGATAATAATGACGTCAAGGGAAAAACTGTTCTGTCAAAACGCTCATTTTTGATGGGGTAGAAAGAGGCTAAAGGTATTTTAGTATCAGTACAACCTACTGCGGGATAATCTTCTGCCCAGTCAGTCATGTCTCTTTCGAGACATGATCGCCCAAAGTGTGTTTCACGTATGGCACTTGACTGACTGACTGACAACGTAAAATAATGAAAGTGAATTTAGACATTGTCTTTGTCCTTGAGATTTACAAACAATAATAATAAAGATCATAGATTTATTAGATTGTTCATTTACACTATTTATCAGACTGTTTATGTTTGGCAGAAATCTGTCAATCGCCAATTTATTTGAATTTTATTAAATGCTACATAAGGATTTCCTTATCGTTGGCTCATATATTTTAATAATTTAGTAAATGTTTATAAATTTATGAATAAAAATTTTCGCATTTATTTCTTTATAAATTGTTGAATGATAAATATTAGATTAGCTTGAAATGTATTACTTTTTAAAATGTTATAAATATAATCTAAGGTGTTATATTAAAATATAAATATAACTTAAAATGTTATAAATATAATTTAAAATGTTATAAATATAATTTAAAATGTTATAAATATAATTTAAAAAGTTATAAATATAATTTAAAATATTATAAATATAAAATTATTCTTTTAAATAAACAATATATAAATGATATTTAATATTTTTGTCCTTAAGTTCTCAAGAACAAAAAATGTATAAATAAACTTTTATCGTATATTTAGGCTTTATAAAAATGTTTGTTAAAAATCAGTCAATTGCCAATTGATTTGAATTTTATAAAATGCTACATTAAACTTTCTTTATCGTTGGCTGATATTTTTTAATAATTTAGTCAATGTTTATAAATTTATGAATAAAAATTTTCACGTTTATTTCTTTATAAATTGTTAAATGATATTGGATTAGCTTGAAACGTATTACTTTTTAAAATGTTATAAATTTAATTTATGATGTTATAAATATAATTTAAAATGTTATAAATATAAAATTATTCTTGTAATAAACAATCTATAAATGATATTTAATATTTTTGTCGTAAGTTCTCCAGAATAAAAAATGCATAAATACACATTTGTCATATAATTAGGCTTTATAAAAATACTAATCACCACTTTCTTACACATGAAAAGTTGCCGACGAGTGAAGATAGTTAAAATAATAATGGTGTCAAGGAAAAAGCTATTCTGTTGACACTTTTGTTGAGGGCACAAAGAGCGAAGTTTGTAATCAAAGCAGGGCTCTCAGATATGATATTCTGACTCAGCACAAAACCATAATTAATGAGCTCAGCACAGGGTCGAAATTAATGAGCAGTTATGATCGAACTCACTAGTCAGTCGTAATTTAGTTCGCGCTACAAACTTTTGCTCTACCAACTGAGATTTCACAAGCACAGATAGTGATTTACTAAGAATAGCTTAGACGTGGCAGAAGGCCGATGGTAGGGAGCAGCCTATGAGGATCGAACTCACTACGTAGTCTTATATTATTTATTTATTTATCTATCTATCTCAGTCTGTTTCTTTCTTTCTTTCTTTCTTTCTTTCTTTCTTTCTATCTATCTATCTATCTCAGTCTGTTCATTATCTATCTATCTATCTATCTATCTATCTATCTCAGTCTGTTCATATCTATCTATCTAAGTCTGTTTCTTTCTTTCTTTCTTTCTTTCTTTCTTTCTTTCTATCTATCTATCTATCTATCTATCTCAGTCTGTTCATTATCTATCTATCTATCTATCTATCTATCTATCTATCTCAGTCTGTTCATATCTATCTATCTAAGTCTGTTTCTTTCTTTCTTTCTTTCTTTCTTTCTATCTATCTATCTATCTATCTATCTATCTATCTCAGTCTGTTTCGATCTATCTATCTCAGTCTGTTTCTTTCTTTCTATCTATCTATCTATCTATCTATCTATCTATCTATCTAGTCTGTTCATATCTATCTATCTATCTATCTATCTATCTATCTATCTATCTATCTATCTATCTATCTATCTATCTCAGTCTGTTTCTATCTATCTCAGTCTGTTTCTTTCTTTCTTTCTATCTATCTATCTATCTATCTATCTATCTATCTATCTATCTATCTATCTCAGTCTGTTCATATCTATCTATCTATCTATCTATCTATCTATCTATCTATCTATCTATCTATCTCAGTCTGTTTCTATCTATCTATCTCAGTCTGTTTCTTTCTTTCTATCTATCTATCTATCTATCTATCTATCTATCTCAGTCTGTTCATATTTATCTATCTATCTATCTATCTATCTATCTATCTATCTATCTATCTATCTATCTATCTATCTATCATACAAAACGAATCGCAGTATAAATTATAAACATGATTTCATGTGTACTGTTTTTCTTTTTTTCGGGTCCATATGCGTTGAGGGTGATGGCAGAAGATGTCATAAATGAATACATAAACGGAAATGGAGTCTACATAGGAGTTTCGATCGACTGACACTTTGCCATTAAGATTGAAAGAAAAAAAATCATATAATTTTACAAAAATTTAAAGTGGATCTCTATTCTGATAAGTTAAATTGAACACACACATAAATTTTTCCGTCTTCCCACATCCATAAATATCAAGCGTATTGTTTATTATTTTCAAATTAAAATCATTTTCATATTGAGCTAACATTGCCTGTTTACGATGTAAAGATCTGGAAACAAAAATTTCTGTATTGCAATATAAATTATATTAATTTTAAATAAACGAATTTAATTATATATATATATATATCGTTGATAGCATTATCGTTCAAAAAGGAAAGAAAATGACAATATTGATACATGTTTTTATTTAATCCTTTCTGAGCTTTCGGCTTACATCAGCCATTATCAAAGATGAAAATAGTGTTGGTTGCAACGGTCAGTTCGCGGACGAACGATAGTAGTATTCGTCTATTTTGTTTGTGTGGAGGATTAGTGAACACGTGCGAGCATGATGGAAGTGGAAATCGCACTACTGCTTGTGGCGTCTCACATGACCACACGAGATTGGGGGCTAGAAATATTAAGTATGGGAAGCCATTGGGATAACCAATCGCTTTTGTTATATATTATAGGCATTTGAAAATCTGTGTGGAGATTTCGTAGTTAATTTTGTTCAGGTATATATATATATATATATGTGTGTGTGTGTGTGTGTGTGTGTGTGTGTGTGTGTGTGTGTGTGTGTTGATCATGCCCCAAAATGCCTCCACTTCAGTTGCCGATATAGATAAGGTTTGCTGTTTAGAAAGATAAATGTAATCTGTAATATAATGCTATCATGAACAATAAGATCAGCGACTGAGCGATGAAAGAAGTAAAAAGATATTTGTAGAGAAGTGTTAGTGAAAGGATTTTATGACGTCATCAAGATTGTTTCAACGCAGTTTGCAACCTTAGACCTCATCACATTACAAACGCATTTTCATTGACGGCCGTAAGATAAAATGTTTTCTGGCAAACAAAGTATATACCCATATACATCGATCAATCTACATATATATCTAAAATATTTGGACACACACAGAGACACTCGAATATGCGTACAGACACGCAAGTACACACACACACACACACACACACACACACACACACACACAGTGTATTTATACAGCAAATTATATTTTAAAAAGTTCAACCCAAACTGCCTGACAAATGAATTTAGTAATAATTTCTTCGTCAGGCTGGGAGCTATAACCAATCCCACGAATATATATATATCTATATCTATATCTCTATATATATATATATATATATATATATATATATATATATATATGTGAAAAGTGTATTCATATAATTATAAATATCAATATATATATATATATATATATATATATATATATATGTAATTTGTAATATATATTATATTGTTTACATATTATATATACGTGGTACTTATTTAAAAGCGCTCAATATCAGTGATAGAGCAAACATATTCATATAGATAGGTGTGAGTTTGTACCCCTGGGTTTCACGCTTTTGCGATCGTCAGACAAACTGATAAATTTTTTAAAAATTAATCAGTTTGTCTGACGATCGCAACGTCTATTGAACAGGTGAAGAGGCTCATCCCTTGTTCCCTGTGTAGGATGTGGTTTCCGGCTTTCTCTTTTCCATTCTTTTTACCCTTACGTAGCCCCCCTCCCCTGCACATCAGTGGCGTTATCGCCTTGCTTGGGGTGATATGATTAAAAAAAAAAAAATACCTGGTTCATGTCTCAACATCAGCGGCAAAGCCGAAAATCCATGGTTTGAAGCTTCTGCTCTTCATTTGGTGTGATCAGCTGGGTATAGTTTATTATTAGCTGCTACAATCGACTGAAATTTTCACGAGAGATTCCTAACGACGAACGTTAATCATTTATTATATTTGAAATAATAAGAAAATTTACTGTAATATTTAGCAACACAGGTTTGTTACTACAACTTACACCTGAAGATTATCTCGGAAGGAGATTAAAAGTACTAGGGAACATCGAGAAATGAAAAATAAAATCATATGTCAAAGTTGCAGCTCATTTTTTACATCTTTCATTTATAATACGCGACAGATTATCTGTGAGTATGAACGGATTTTATTAAAAATAAGCAGATACGATGTTTGCAATTTGTTTAATCTGACATGTCTAAAAGAAAAATTGCTGCCTAAACACACGCACACGCACACACACACACACACGCACACACACATATAGTGTTGAGTTCTTATAGTTTTTGGCGCCAAGGTTGATGTTTTTTCAGGAGTTTTGTTGACAAAAGTACTTTGTCAATATTTGCTGATGAAAGTCATTTTGACAATATGTGGCAAGAGAAAAAAAAAAAGAAAGAAAAAAAAAACAGCCCCAAGGAGTGAAGACATCATATCGATGTCCTCATGAAACTTCGAAACCGGCATGAACCTGCTCAGTTAAAGTGATAAATTCTTTACACTAAAACTATTCTCTGATTCTATGCGCCTATGACTTAGGGGGTAGCGACTCCGACTGACACCAAATCGGTCGAGTTTCGATCCCGGCCAGAAGCAAGTGGATGTGTCTAGCCACACTGATGAGATATAATATAGCGAAACAGTCTTGTATGTGGATGACTAATACATACATACATATATATATATATATATATATATATATATATATATGTATATATATATTTAGAGAGTGATAAGTATAGAGATATATGCCTCTGTGTGTGTGTACATTTATATGCATATATTCTAAGTGGCTTCCGTATGTCTTTTCTACAAATATTTACGCCGTTTCTGCTCTGATGAGATAATATTTTTGGTGCCCCGTCTACCCGAATTTACTTGAGTTACTAGACGGGCAACTAGGTCCCATCCTTTTACAGTCAAAATAGTCAATTGCAAACACCACTTCAACTCTGCTAGTTTCTGGTTTTTCTTCCCCCACTGTGGATGTCACGTCCGTATACTTGCTTCCCTGAGTTTAGGTACAAACGTCAAATGCCATCTTTTATCTCCTTGAGTCCCATTTTTATCTTATTCTTTTCCGCGCCATATATATATATATATATATATATAGTCATCCGCATACAGATCTGTTTCGCTGTATCATCATGAACTTATACAGAGAAAATTATCTTCTATTAATTAATTTTCTCTTTATAACTCCACTCTGTTAATAATTTAAATATTCTATGTTCACTGTATATTAAATGTTCATCCTTTGATAATGGCTTATGTAAGCCGAAAGCTCAGAACTGATAAAAAAATCAACAATTACTGCGATTTTTTGTCTTTTCATCACAACACTATCAAGCTAATCAAATCATACGAAAAGGATCTTACACAAAATAAATAGACAGAACTTGTCTATATTATTCAATGGAACCTATATATATATATATATATATATATATATATATATATATATATATATATATATATATATTATAATTATATCGTCCTAAGCAAAGCATTTTACTACCACAGTTCTGCAGGGGGTTACATAGGAGGAAAGTTATCAGAAAGAGTGACAGGTTATAGCGGGTGTCAGGAAGTGGGTAAGAGAAGGATGGGAATGGTGATGAGAGTGGAGTGGACGGAGAAAGGAGCATGAGAGAGAGAGGATGCGGGTTAGTGAGAATAAGATGACTATTGACTTTACATTTAAATTCTTGGTGATTGTAGCTATGGGGGAAGCAATTAAATGGAAGGGAATTCCACGGGCAGGAAGTGCGAGAAAAGAAGCTGAAGGAGTAGAATTTGCGTTTACATATTATTGGTCTCCCAGTAAAAGAATATATATATATATATATATATATATATATATAACGTAGCATACTTGGTATACTATCCAGGTAAATTCCGATAGTGAAGAACTCAAAAGGACTCAATGCTAAATTCCTTTATTTAATTTAACAGAGTAATATAATTTAGAAAAGGTTTTAGATTATTACAATGGGTAATACATATTTCACCGCTTATGCAGAATAGAAAACCATGTGTCCTCTTACTGAGAAACACACTCCTGATTGTCGAGCAAATGCTGACCTGTAGCTGACTCCAGAACCGCCTGAGTTGTTTTTATGGTTCTCCATAGAACCGCATTACAAATTTGCGAACTGCGTTTGCTATTTGGTAACTGTTATCGTTGCTTCGCAATTTTTTTTTTGTTTGTAAACACAAAATAAAATCGTCTTTGATGGTGGATATTTTTATGTTAACATCTCTGTAACCTTCTCTGAAGATGGCTCATGTGAGCCGAAAGCTTAGAACCAACTTAATAAAAAAATATCCAAATGTTGGAGAATTTTTGTCTTTATTTTCACTTGAAATTAAAGCCAAAATATGATGTTTAGAGCGGCTCATGATTAAACATAATAGATATTCATTGTCTCTTATATTTAACAGCATATGTTTAGAATATATATATATATATATATATATATATATGTATATATATATGAGAGAATGAGTATCTAATTATAAACTTTCTCGTGACAATTTATCTATCGCACCCTCTCAAAATATTTTCGTTTTTTCCGATTTTCGTTCTTCACGCGTCATTCTTGTGACAATTTATCTATCGCAACCTTTCAAATATATTTTCGTTTTTTCCGATTTTCTTTCTTCAAGCGTCTTCCTCGTGACAATTTATCTATCGCACTCTCTCAAAAATATATTCATATTTGCCATTTTCTTTTAACCTCTCTGAAGATGGCTCATGTGAGCCGAAAGCTTAGAACCAACTTAATAAAAAATTATCCAAATGTTGGAGAATTTTTGTCTTTATTTTCAACTGAAATTAAAGCCAAAAATCCGACGTTTAGAACGGCTCATGATTAAACATAATAGACATTCATTGTCTCTTATATTTAAACATAAACATTCATTTTCTCTCATATTTATCAGTGTAAGTTTAAAAATGTGTAAGTGTAAGTTTAAAAATTTATCTGCTGCTTCGATACACCGGAAAACTGATTTGTTGACTTGACTACAGTTTTCACAGGCTTCCTCATGTAAACGCAAAACAAATATATACGCGTGTGTGCTTCAATAATAATTCGTTAATATCCTTCTGCTAGGCTGGCATCCCCCGGCCGGAATAAAAGAATACAATTATGCCGACACACAGAGACACACACACAATCATATATATATATATATATTTTTTTTTTTAAAATCATATCACCCCGAGCAAGATGGTGAGGCCACTGGTGCGAAGGGGGATACTTAAGAGTGAGTAGATTGGAAAAGAGAAAGCCGGAAACCACATCCTAAACAGAGAACAATAGTCGTGGGTGGAGTGTGAACCGGTCTATCTACTCCAATATATACCATAGTCATCCGCACACAGACCTGTTTAGCTGTATTACAGCTCATGAGTACTGCTTAGACTCCGGTCACTTTCTAAGCCAGGATCGAAACCCGACCGAATTGGAGTCAATCGGCGATTCTACCCCTAGGCCACGAGCGTCCAGTAGAAGAAGGCAGGCTTTTTAGCGCGTATAAACACGCCCAATAGCTAGAGTGGTCCAATTCATTATCGAATAGTGTATATGTTTTTTTTATTGATTAAATAATGATATAATTGCAAGTATTATCCAATTCGTGTCTGAAGGAATAACTCAAGGTGTTGCGTAGTAATTCGGGAGTAGTTCTGTCATCAAACCACATGCAAACTGGAAAATGACTTTTACGCTTTTTTCATTGCATTCATATTTTCAGGTGAGATCTTTTTTTTTTTTAATCATATCACCCCAAGCAAGGCGATAACGCCACTGATGCGCAGGGGGCTACGTAAGAGTAAAAAGATAAGAAAAGAGAAACCCGGAAACCGCATCCTAAACAGGAAACAAGGGATGAGCCTCTTCACCTGTTCAATAGACGTGGGTGGAGTGTG